>SCLG01000036.1:650088-665336 GCA_004367875.1 Oikopleura albicans
CGAACTGGCATAATGCGGACCTGGTAATTTTTTTTCTGTAATTTTGACAATAGGCCAAATAATTGTTAAATTGTATCACTAATATACACGGATTCTGCCTGTTTCAGGGCATCGCGGGTTTTCGGAGAAAGACCACTGAAGGTCCCTAAGGAGGGGCCAGGGTTGTAAAAATCTTTTTGTTCTTTTGTCCTTTATGGACACACGTCGGTTTTCGATTTTTGTAACCTTGACCCCTCCTCCTCCGAAAAATGTTTTCTCCGAAAACCCTCGATGCCCAAATTCAGTGGTAGCGCGTAAAATCGTTTGTGTGGATACTGTCTTGTCCAATCATAAATCAGCCCGAGCAAATTTGTGGGCGCACTTTTTTATGCCGAAACAATAACCAAAACTGCGCGCACAAATTTTCCAATTCATTGTTGGACCACACAGTAACTTAATGTAATTCAGAATTGTTTTTCTGATTTTCCGAATTGTGATTTTTACTAATTCCGTCGGTGCCAAAAACACAATTGGCCTTTACACTCTCTACGTTGATAATAAATTATAATTTATAATGGCGCGATAATATAACTGCTCCGTTTATATATTTCTCTTTTGAACCAAAGACAAACCTCAATACATCCGTCAATACCCATTTTCTTCAAAAAATGAAAGTGAAATTAAAGAATGAAAGAAAAAGTTTTTTTAGTACTAAAAAGGTCAGATGACACACAAACACACGCCGACTGACCGGCTGACTTATAACACTAAAGTGCGATGTCTTAATCGATAAGCGCGCGCCCTATTGATGAACTCACGTCGTAAAATTTAGAATATTTGTGGGATGTTTTCTTTGATTTTGATCAATAATTCTGGGTTGGGGTATCGATTTTTTGTACCCATTTTTCAATATGATTTCTCAAAATTGGGCCATAAAAGGAAATGATAGAGAAGAAAATAAAGGAATTTATAATCTCGTAAAAAGAACGCGGATTCAGTCATAGAGAAGGCAGTGATTATTCGGACGGAAATTAGTCGAAAAATTCTAGCATGAGATCATACATGTGATATGCCGTATTTTGAAAAAAAACATGATCACGGAAAACAATTTATAAAGGCATTTTTACAAAACCAAAAACGATAGTCGTACACGCATGAAATATAGAGACGTTTAAAAAATTTTCGAACCACCCCACATTTTTTTTTCGAAAAGTTCATCGAAAAGGTTACCTGATCATCAGGTCTTGATGGCTACCTTGGATTTTTTTTGTGTTTTTTATAGTATCCCTAAACTTGAAAGTTGCGGGCACCCTACTTATATTGTATAAAACATTTTTTTGTTGTTGACAATTAACTGCATGCAATGACGCAGCCGTTTTTAAAAAATTCATACCGAGAAATACCGGTAAAAACTTTTTAAAATTCATTATGCGGCATAATTTATGCCCGAACGTTTCCGCCGAATACTAGCTAAAAATAAACAAATGAAATTCAAAATATCCTACAAATGCATTTTAGCATGATTAAATTTTGACCGGGATTTTCAGTTACTTTCTACAAATTGAAAAATTGATTTTCGTTGGAGAAAACGGACATCGCTAATCCGGGATGTCATCGACTGCACTTTTGTTTTTGGCTCATCATAAAATAGGCCTCCTGGCCATATGGTCCACACCAATTTGCTGTAATTTATAACAGCTTAAAATAGTACCCAAAAGTAATCCCTATAGTACCCTTAGAGTTAAAATTTGTCCATGTTGTAGTTCAAGGTCAAAATTTTAACCTTGACTGATTTTTTCTAAATTTACATGTTGAAATCAGAAAAAAATACGTATTTTTAATATTAACACGTTATGTTTTACTCAGTATTTACGAAAATAATTTTTCCGGTGGGGTTAGGGTACCTTTCTCCATTTCAGAAGTCTGAGTAGCGCCCAAAAACTCGTTTTTTTCTTCACAGCGCGAGCGAGAATACTACTAGTTAAATTGGAGTTTACCGGGTACGCAGCTGCGTACAGTAGGGTGCGCACACTAGGGTGAGTCCGGGAATTTTCGAAGGTCTTTGAATCAAAAAAAGAGTTGCCTAGCTGGTAGAACTTGATCCAGTGAACAAAAAATTACATTACAGTCCATGCGCGCACAACGCGACACTTTCATTTGGCCAAAACCTGTCGCGTTGTGTGCACAACAATCACTAAATGCATACAAGATATAAAATAGTGTTTTTTACTGTTTTCATACCTCATAAAACATTAAATTAAACACAATTTGAAAAATTTTCATTTTTATACATAAATTTCAAATATGTTATTTTTTTGTTGTCGCTGGAGTGTTATACAGATTTTTTCAGCATTCATTGAATAACTTATCTTAGTATATTATTACCATATTCCAAAAAGACAACTGAAATTAACATCTATTTTGATGGAATGGCGATAAAAAAATCGAGAAAAACGTGTCGCGTTGTGTGCACACTTTTCATTAGGCCAACACCTGTCGCGTTGTGCGCGCACTGTCGCGGTGTGTGCTGTCGCGTTGTGCGCGCATGGACTGTACACGAAATTGAAATTTTAGTTCCTAGGGCTCAAAAAGTCGAAAAAAAAAACAAGTTATTTTCAAAATTTTTGTCGTGCAGGTGGCATTTCTAAAATTCTAGAGTAGTTACAAATTCAAGGTCACATTTGCAGTATGCTCCAGAAACTCTTCTACAAGTTAAAGGCAAAAATAATAAATAAGATAATAAAACATCTTGCGAAAATTGCTGCTCGTAAGCTTATCTTGCGACTTTTTTATAAACAAAATTTCGCGTCTCCTGCCCACGCACTGAGCAGTTATCTTGCTACAAATATTCTGATTAAAATTAAGTTACTATTTTTCTCTAAATAAGTCTTGAACTTTTTTGTATAATACTTTTGTATTTATTCGAACACGTGGGTTCGACCAGGCGGTTAATCATCCGAAATTCTACTCACTAATTATTGTAAAACTTTAAAAATAATAATAAACCAAAATAAAGAGTGGTAAAATATCACAATTCGTTTTTGTGGTTTTTCATAATTTTCGCCTACACTTACAGTACAGTCCTCGTCACCGAAACGTCCAAAACTTTTTTCAAAAAAAACCTGAACGTTTCGGGTACATCAGGTCTTTTTAACGTTAAAAACCTTCATTATTAGTAATAATTTATTACATATTTTTGCTATTTCAGTGTTTTAAATGACTTTCGATATCAGTAGAGGCCTCGTCCCAAGTAAAACAACCATTACAAATTTATTTTTTTTTTTGACAAAAAATTGATGTTTCGTCCATAATGTCCAAAAAATGGCCAAAATTGTTTGAAAAATGTCCAAAAAATAGACGTTTCGGGGACGGACGTTTCGGGTACATTAACTAAATTAAAAAAAAGCTGAACGTTTCGGGGACGAGGACTGTAGTTATCTTGCGAAAAAACGCTTATCTTGCGACTTTTCGAGGAACAAGTTCGCAAGATAACTGTGAACCCTGTGTACGTGTTTTCGTAATGAGAACCCATCTTACGCGAGTCAGAAAGTTCAGAATTACGTGATTGTCAAACATTCAACATAATGTTTTACAAGCTGAAAGCGACCCGGTCATATTACCTCCCACGCAAATAGTAATCTTATTACTATATAATAATATATTTACATTACGTTACTTTTGGGATATTGTCTCATGAACCAGAAAATGTTTGAAGTGTTTAATGCAAAAAAATTGCTAGCGTTATTCGTTCATTTTTATGATGCATTTTCGACTAGACTTTTTTTCTGAGAATTTGAGCAAAATTAACCCCCTTGATAAAAAAAAGCTTACCTCGGGTCCGTCTCGTCGGTGCGATGGAGGTCGATAGACTTCCTTTTTGGTTGTTTCTAGGTCTTTTGTTGTCATAAAATCAGAGCTCATAACTTCATGTGCCGCGTTGGGTAATTTAAATCTCTAAAATCCAAGTCTAAAAAAGTAAACAAACAAAAAATAACAAAAAAAAATCCAAGAAAACAAATGAACAAAATAAACGTCGAGAACAAAACTTAACAAACATGACACTAAATACGGATTTACACTTTAAAAAAATCGAAAAAATAGAACTTTATAGGGCTATTTTTTAAGAAAGGTTTTTCGATATTTTTTATTTAGTTTGAGACTCCAGACTTTTTGGGCAACACTGTTGTTAAGATAACTAGTTAGGGGATTATGGGTAGTTATTATGTTATGGGAGGCTTACATTGTAAACTTTTATTTTGCACCTAACGCTTGTTTTTCACTATTTTCCATTCAATTATCGACAAAACAAGAAAATATCATGTGATATACACAAGGTTATACGATATGGTCCATATAATATGGAGAAGCTCGATTACATTCTGGAAGTTTATAGATTAAATTCCTGAGATCTTCTTAAGTAATTGATAAGCTATTCACACGTTGTCACTTTTATGACAAGTTCGTTCTACGCATTGCCTAGTCTGGAAATTTCGCAAGTAAAAAGTAATAATAACATAACGTTAATTTCGGGTGAAACCGAATACTAATCGAAGTGATTAATGAGCACCTTTTGTGAGCCCTTTCCGGGAAACTTAGAAACCGAAATTATTTTTTCGCAGTTGAACTTATTCATGAAACCTTTGTAAGTACAATACAGTTCCTAACCCCATAATGGACGCTCCCATAACCATATTATATTATATCCGTATAAAATAAAATAAAAATGATGGTGATTTGTAAACGAATCAACCGACCGTCCTTTAACTGACGAACATAATGACCAATTGGGCAGAAGTTATAAAACTGTTGCATAACTTTCTCTGTATTTCTCAAAAATTCGGACTTCGATCCGAAAACAGGAACTAACATGTTGTAAAAAAACGTAGACGGAAAAAAACCTAATAATACGACATATATCGTTTAATACGCCCATTAATTGACTGAAAGGTCTCAAGACAGTCCGTCAGACGTTTTTTGATCCCTGGTCCGACATACATAATATGTATTACATATATACAAATATTTTTTTATTTATTGCTAGTCTATAACCGTCTATGAGTATGTTTTTTTTATATGCAACTAGGTCCCGGAAATTCGAACCGCCAACAAAAGGATGCTAGCTCTCGATTACGATCATCATTTAAAAAAATAATAGTGCTTGACGCCGATTGGCTAAAACACCGTTACCGATGATTAATCTCTTTGACCCAAATGTTTTAACACTACACTAAACTGTTCGGAATCAGCGTTATCTTCCACCAAAAATTTCTCAGGAATTTTGATCTACTGATAATAATTTAGGAATTTGTAATTTTTGGGACATGATTCATATATTATTAGGGACTGTCTAGGGTTGGATGCTCTCGAAAACTGAAAATTGCCTACGGGCAAGTGAAATGACTTTTTATTTTATTTTTGGGATAAAAACCAGAATTCAAAACCCAAATAAACCCCGAATCGACCCAGAATTAAAAATTCACTGACAACAGTGATTGGAAAAAGGTCATTAACTTAGACCAAATTCCGTCGGTGAGAGCGGCACCATTTTACCAAAGGAAAAATTGAATAAAATGCGAGAATATTACTAGTTAAATTGGAATCAACCCCCCTAAATAATGCCAAGATCAAGGAATCAAACTTCTCTTTGTTTTATTGTTCAAAAATAATCATAATAAAAAAAAACAATCATATGAAACATGTTATAGAACATGAATTAAAAAAAACAGCTCAAATTTCGATTCACTTTCCGCTATCCAAAATAAAAACAAAAAATGCGAAAAAAGACGCGATAATTTTGTAAAATTTTTTTTTATAAATGTTAAACGGTCCATTCACATTTTTTTCTCTCAATTGTCTCATGAGTCAACATGATGACTAATCCGACTCGCTGTCGAATACCCGCAATTTTTCCTGCATTTTTTTTTTTTTTCTCTCGCACGAAATTTGAGCTGGTAGCCGACGATATTTATTTATTTTCTCAATTATGCAATTTTATTGAGCCTTTTTTAGACATGGTCTCTTTTGGTTTGGTTGAAGTGGCGTTACACGTTTACTTGAGCTGAGCATTGATAGAAAATCACGTGGGGAGACGGTCAGCCAATCAGCGCACGCGATTTTGAAGCAAGCGTAGTGCTCGGGCAAGACCTCGTATTACGCTTTTTTTCTGCGGATCTCGCTCTGAACAACGGCGGCTTTTTTTACAATCCAATTTTTTTTAATATTCGTTCAGAAACCAAGAACCCTACAAAATCTGTGAGTATGTTTTAAACTGCATTTTTTCAACTGGACACCAAAATTTTTGATCATTTTTTATGCCTACGGCCTATCCGGGTAAGTTAACCAGGCACCGCAATTGGAATACAGACGTCTAGCCGTCTGTCCTTTTTAGTTTTACGAATATATTAATCTTGCCTTTCGAGAATTATGTTTTTGATTAAATAACGTTATATACGGCCAATTATGGAGATATATTTTAATACACTCCCTCCGCAGTTATTTTGTCACACTATTTGTTTTTAGCGAAAATTGCAGGAAAACGGCCCTGGGGCCATGGGGGTGTATGTGACTTTTATTCATAGACATACAGTATGTCTATGAATAAAAGTTTACGTTGCAATGAGTTGTTAAAATGGTCGACTTGTCACGGTGCCGGTTAAATTTAACTCTGAGATTCAGAAACAAATGACAAACACCATGTAACATGGTCCATGTTAGATTTGGAGGAATATTATCTACTAGTATAAGGTTCGGACATAAGTTCGGAAGTGTGTAATTGATTCTCAATGTAAAAGAATCTTTATTTTTTATTGACAGGCCTTTGAAGGAGTTTTTTTTTTTGGTGGGAGTCGTGTCTTGTTAAAACGCGTAGGTTGGATCATACGGTATGAATCATAACATTATGAACTCATCATGAATCATATGAATTCATACCCCTTAATACTGCTTAGGAATTACCTCCTACATACTCTGTATGTAACATACACTGTGTATGTAACATACACTTTCTTAATTCTCTTTTTATTTAGATACTTCCATGTACAATTATGTAAATGCCCTTGGTAGTTTTTTTAGGTTGCACAAAAAAAGGGCAATGGACTTTTCGGGGGTTAAAATTATCGGAATCGAAAAATTAAAAAAATTTAAATTATCTTCATTTTATTTAACGTCGCCTGGTCGAGCCCAATTTTTTTATTTTTAACCCTTAACCCCCATAAATTAATCCTAAACTTAAAATTTTCAAGTTAAAATGGTCGGCTTTTTGATATACCTTTGAAGGAAATGATGCCCGCGGAATGATGTCGGAACATTTCGGAATTTTAATTGGGTATAGTCTATACCGTNTAGACTATTACTATACGGTATATATACCGTATAGTATAGGATATGAATGGGCGATAATAATGAATTTTTAAATTTAAATTTTGCCTTATATTTAACGTATCAAAAAGCCGACCATTTTAACTTGAAATTTTTAAGTTTAAAAGATTAATTTCTGGGGGTTAAGGGTTAGAAATAAAAAATCGGGTTCCACCAGGTGACGTAAAATAAAATGAAGATAATTCAAATTTTTTAAATTTTTCGATTCCGATAATTTTAACCCCCGAAAAGTCCATTGTGCTTTTTTGTGCAACCTAAAAAAACTACCCTTGTCTTTTATTCTTATTACGATTTTAAATCGTCGTTTTCACATAATTTTGGCCAATTTTGAGTTATACTTTTATACAAAATTTAACAATATAACAAATGTTAACAGTTAACTTTACCTGAATTGATTCAGATTGAAAAATATAACAATATTATATTTTTCATTTGGATAACTTTTTTTAATTTATTTATAGTAAAAAGTTATATAATAGTGGAATATGCTGGAAGATTCGTCCNCCTGTCTGATAGACAAATAATTGAGAAGTAATGAACAGGCTCTTGAAAGTTAACCTGAAGTTTCTGCTTTCAGTGCTTATAACAAAAAAATATTTATCTCAAGTAGTTCAGTTTTTACAACCATTTTTGTAAAAAAAAAATTTGCTTTTTTTTCGGTAATTTTTGACACCACTTTTTTAAACGTCCTGATAAACCATGTTCCTGTGTACCGATTTTCTTAATTTTTACTTGTATCATAATCATATGAAATAGGCTTCATTTTTGTTTTTGTAGAATACCCCCAGCGTGACTTTGGTTCTGAGATGAAACACCCTAGTCATAAATGTTTTTAAAATTTTCATAAAACAATGGAAAGGGTGCACGCTACTGAGCCAATCCTACGAATTATCACGCATTTGAACGCGTATACTTTATAACTACCATATTTACTTACTTTATAAGGTTATTCCGCGTTGAAAATGAACAATTTCTCCAAAGAGATCTTAAATCAAGTAATCGACTATACCGATAAGATATCCTTAAGAACAAATGGAAAAACGAAATACAATTCAGCCAACTGGTTCACTTTCAACCCGGAATAATCTTACTTACTATACGTTACTGTATGAATTCACCTTTTATTGGCCTAATTACGCAATTTTGTATAATAATTTAATCTAGAATAATGCAGCTAATAGCATAAAGACAAACAGTGAACATGAAGTGATTGCGGCGGAACCGGTGTCATTATCACTATCCGGTTGTTTTCGGCCTTGTTGTTGACTTTGTTGTTGTTGTTGTTGGTCGTCACATTGGCATGAGCATGGGGCCTCTTGATTGGCGCCGTCTTGTGGGCATTCTAGAGCGCCAATATCCCCATTGACACATGATCGGGTTCGGGTATGAGCGCATTCGTTTAGTCGCACTTCCGTACAGGACGTCCAGGCTTGCCATTCGGACCACGATGCTTTTGATTACATTTGATTAGTTTTAATAATTTTTAATCATAAAATTAGAAAATTAAACCGCTCAGTTGATCTTAATTTCATCCCCAATTCGGCAAAAAAGTCTGTGAATCCCGAAATTTGGATTTACCACCTACGCGGAAAGTGTCCCCAAAAAGTCGTTCTTTTGCGTAGGTTGAACATTTCAAACAGCTCTCTAGGGGCCCTTGTGGGTCCAAATCAGATTCTGATTAGTCATATCGACGTAGTTTGACGAGCTCTACAACTTGGCATTACCAGTTTTTTTCGAAAAATTTTCGATTTGCCCACTTCTACCATATCTACCAATGGGTGTTAAAGAGATACTGAATTTCAGACTACTTACGACAATCGATGAGTTGATTACAAAGTCGGGATTCATAAGTTTGCCCTGTACATCCGACTTCGCCCATTTGACCATTTATGCACGCCTTTTCTCTGATGGTTAACCCACTACGCTGGGCACACTCCTGTGAACATAAACTCCACTGCGTCCATTCGGAAAGAGTTGCTAAAATGTTTAATTCAAGTATTAATTAGGGAGAATGCTCGAAATTAAATAATTTATGAAAAATTAATTAAAAAAAATCGATAAGATTTTTATACTTTAAACATGGGCTCGCCTACACAATAAAAAAAAACTCATCACAAAAAGTGATGAGTAATTGATTGAGTAATTGAATGCATTTTAAATGGAGCACGAACGCAAACTCTCTAGTTTGCTTCAAAAAATATATCTGTCGCTGTTCGAGCACGCTGATTGGCCGGTCAGATTCAACTTTTAGATCCAACAGCCACTCAGGCCATACAACAACCACTATTTTGATGAGTTCATGACTTTTTTGATGAGCTTTTTCTTCATTGTGTAGGCGAGCCCGCTTTTAAAGTATAAAAATCTTATTATACACCCTGCGTCATTATAGTAGAAACAAATTCCTCAAAAAAAAAGAACGCCACATAAGGGCCTACAGCGTAAGCCTTTGAACTAAAAAATCTGGAAAAAAAAGTTTAAACGCAACATTTGGAATCTGGGTACACACAACCTAACATGATAAATTTTTATTTAACTACTAAATTCTGTCATCCCGGGGAAGCTTAATATACAAATGCTTAAGTTACCCACGACAAGGTGACGAGTTGCAGGTTTCGGTTTCACTTAGTTCTAGACTGCACTCATCGCCGCCCTCACAAGTGCGAGAACGTTGACGTGTGCCTTCGCCGCATGTTGACGTGCAGTCACTCCACTCCGCCCAGTTTCCGACAAAAGCTTAAAATTAAAAATTTTTTAATTTGTTTTTTTATAACAATACACCACCTAACCAGTTATCTTGACAACGGTTTCGCTGAAAAAGTGTTAAGATAATTGAATTTTGATAAGTGGGAAGGGCGGTCGCTAAGATAATTGAAAATCGCGATACGTTTCGGTCAAACAATTGTTAAGATAACTGATGTTATGATAACTAGTTAGGGGTGTAGTCGGTCACTTACGACATGGGCCCAGATTACAAGTTCTGACATCGTAAAGTTCGCCGCCGGAACATTCTGGATTGACACCGAGATCGCCAAAAATACAAATTCTAGAACGTTGCTCGCGCCCTTCACCACAAGTTTCGCTGCACGTCGACCACCCGCTCCAGGCACGCTCTTGGCCGTCCATCACAAGTGATGCTAAATTATGTGAAAAGAAAAAATGGCAAAATTAAAAGTCGGATGTGAAATAAAGACTGTAGTTTCTTACGGCAAGGAAATAGATTGTCATTGCACGATACCACTTGAAGATAGCCCTCATCGTTACCATCATGAAAACCATTTTGAACATCATCATTCCAGCTAAGAAAAAAATTTTAAACCTATATAGCGGATAGGCCTAATCCAAGACACCCCATTGCCGGACACTTTTCGAAACGTCCAATTCCAGATCACAAAGTCCATTTTTGGGACAGTTATTAGTGATAAAATAAGACGAAAATCCAATTCCGGGATAAAATAGGACAAAATCCGGACAAAATAGGACAAAATCCGGACAAAAAATCCGGACGAAATCCGTTACGTGTATAACAGGCGTCCGTTGATACAATAATCACTATTTTAATAATTTAACTCTCAGGGGAAAGTGCGTGTAAATAGCCACGCAACTGTTTTTTTTCGTCGATTTAAGGCATATGGAGGCCCCGTAGGGCAAAACGGGTATTGGTGACCCCCTCAACTTTTCGAGAAAATTCGATTGACGGTGTTTTTTTTGCGTAGGTTGGAGATTTCAAACAGCTCTCTAGGGGGCCCTGGTGGCCCAAATCAATTTCTGAATAGTCAGATCAACTTTAAGTTTACTAATAGTTTGACGAGCTCTACAACTTGGCTTTACCAATTTTTTGAATTATTGCGAATTATTGTGAATTTTTTAAGTGCGTGTTTATTTACACGCATTTCCCCCCCCCCCAACGGGTTCCCAAAAACTCCTTCCCCCTAAGAGTTAATAACGATCATCCCTTTCTGACGGAAGAAGTGTATGAAATTCATAATTATCTCTCTGAAGGGTTCAATTTGATTAGGCAAAGTAAAAATGGGCACGAGTTTACCTAGTCAGCCCGTAACTCTGTCATAAATGCATACTTAGTAAGTTGTGCATCATTTTTGTAATAATTGGAGCATGATTGACCGCCCCATGCACACGTGTCGATAGCAAAAGTGGCATGGCATGGACAATAGTCCGAGTTAATCGTGGCGCCATTGCAGCATCTTGTCCGCGATTTTGTTCCGACAGTTTGACCACATGTTGCCGAACATACAGACCAGCCTCCCCATTCACACCAACCGGCTTAAGATAATTGGTAGTATAGGTTAAACTCGAACTAAGCAGGGATTAAAACGAACAATTCAAAAAACATTACTAAGAAAAAGTTGTAATTTAAGATATTTGGTACGAGGTTTTGGGGGGAAATTTTCGTGATTCAGTCCTTAATCCCGTAAGTGACGTTTTTCTTTTGGAAAAATGTCCGTCAACGGATAAACATCCCTAACGGGATAAAGCCCCTCGAGAGGTTAATTTGAGACAAATTTGTGTTGAAATGACTTATTAACTATAAAATGAATTATCACCACCTCAAATACAAAATAATGAAAAACGCCCGTTATGAGATAAACGTCCATTAGGGGATAAACCACTGTATGATACTCGAATTTGCATGATACTCACAAACTATCATATCACGTCACCTAGCGCCTGCATTTATTTGTATCAAACGTTGATGTTGTTCTAAGGATTATTTGTACAACTGAATTAAAAAATCTATAAAACGTCATGAAACTTCGTGTCATTTTGGTTAAATAATGCATAAACATACCGCATTCAGGTAGCGGACATTCTTCCACATGGATACAGTCTGGACAGTTGTGTCCACAAAAATGATCCCTGGTTCGTGTGCGTCCACCTTTCTCGCCATTTCTTGTACAACTAAAACAAATGAATTTTACTAACCAATTGTATAAAGGTCAATAACGATTTTTATTTTATTTAGCTAAACCAGCCTAAACCAGAATAAAAATTAATTACATAGCAATCTTTATTAAAGGCTACTTTAACTTTATTAAAGGCAACTTTAACCTTAAAAAGGCTACTATTAACTTTAAAGGTCAAACGGTCAGAAATGGAGAAAATCGGTAAAGTGGATCCAGTGGCCCCAAACATATAATAAATTCAAGTGCGCTGTTAATATACGAAATTTTATTTGTTATACACCCACTGCGCACTTATGTTTCCACCAAATTTCTCAAAAAGCGGAAACATAACTGCACCGTCGGGAACATAAGTGCACACTATGCACTGCACAGCGGGTGTACATTATTTGTTATAAGACTTTAAATTGCAACCTGTCGCCAGTAGTTGACAAACATTGATCCCATTCCATCCACATCGAGTAGTCGCAACAAAACGGAACATCGTCATCGCATGCGGCGTTTTGAGTCTCGCCACCTTCTGGACAATTCGGGCCGCCAATTGCCCCAAAATTGCACACACGGGTTCGGGTTTTGATCGCATCGCTCACGTCTTCACATTGCTGTGTCAAGGGGTTATAGTTGCTGGCGCGGCACGTGGCTGAGCATGCGCCCCAAGCGGCCCACGGCGCCCAATAAGGACACGCGGCTGGCAACGGACACGCATCACTCTCATCTTCAAGTCTAACCCCAAGGCCTCCAACGTTTGGCACACAGGCCGAGAAATCGGTGGCAATTTGACCTCCACCGCAACCACATAGTCGCTGGCGGGTTCGTGGGATTGGTGCAAAAGTTGGGTCGTCTTGTTTGAGGTAGGCAATTTGATTAGGTTTTTTAATAGTAAGAATTTATCAAAAATAGTACTCGTATTTACGCAAAAATGAACGAACACGGAAATATTTTCACATAGGATGACGTAAAATTATAAGAAAATCTAAGAAAATAGAACAAATGGAAAGGTAAAAAAGGCACTAGTGATTTGGGCAAAAGCCTACAGTAAAAAAGCAAAACCTGAAAATGGTGAAACCCTAAACGGGGTTTAATTTTGGTACACATTTTTTTGCTTAATTTTGGCTGGTATGTTCAAGTGCCGACACCATTCCTACAGAGTCGTAACATGTATCATCACAATTTGACCATGCACCCCAATTATTCCACCCTTCGCAGCATGGCAAATCGCAGACTTTAGTTTTCTTTGCAATGTACCGTCGGCCAGATCCCGATGTTTCAATGCTCTCAATGTTTTCCATGACGCAATCGTGTTGATAATTGACATCGGAGACCGTGAAGGCAGGCTCATCAAGATTTCCATATCGCCACGTGGTGACGCCATTAACCGTGTCTGGGCACGAGGGTGAAGAAATTTTTGGGTTGTCTCGTCACCGTACGCTATGGGGTAAGATAACCTGTTTCTCGCTTTTTCAAATTTTGTACAGTACTCTTTCGGATTTTGTACAGTACTCTTTTTTGTATTCTAATTGGCTTGAAAACTCGAAAAGCGAGAAACACGTTATTATACCTCATACTGTATGTACGCTTTCAAGTTAGGTACATGGTTATTGAACATTATGGAGAACTACGAAACGGGGAAACGGAGAAAGCCCTAAATTAAGAAAATTCACCCCGTCTTCAGGGTTCTGCGTTCTCGTGGTTCTCTATTTTTAGGTTGTGCTAACGTCACTCATGATCCATGAGTCGTTGGACACAGTAAATTAAAAAATAATTAGGTCACCCTACTGAACATTTGCAGTGGCGCTCCAGCGATAGTGTTTTGTCACCACAACCGGTACATTCCTCAAACGTATAATTGCCAGTCTGTGGTACATAATCATTGTCATTACAGTTTTCTACGGCACATGTGTGCCAAATGGGGCAGCAAAATGTGTTGCATGGTGTTGACTGTGAGTCATCTCCTTGACAATCGCAATCGCGTTTATTGATGAGGAGATCGTTGCGCACTTCACCGTCTAACAAACAGTTACGGCGCCGATAACGCAATCCCCCAGCACAAGATGCTAATCGGAGGTTCGAAATAAAACTCAATTATTGTAGGTTATTTTTTTAACTCTCAGGCTATTCTTTTTTGGGTATCATAAGTTGACTGGCCGGTTGGAAAGTCCTACAAAAGCCTTAAAAACAAGCAGTAGTTCCCTGAGTTTTTTTTTAACCAATACAAATTAATGGTTTGTAATTATCGGTTAGTTTTCGGTCCATTGAATAAAACTTTTTTCATAAAAAAACCAGGAAAAAGTTTTTCACCGAAAGCGCAAGAAAACGTTTTTCATAAAAAATACAAGAAACAGATTTTTAAAGAAAACACTTAAAACTTTCCTAACAAGCTGGGTCGGGTTGTTTTAAACATTATTAATAATATAAGTTTTTGCAAAAAAACTTTTTAGAGAGAAAATACAAAAGAATAAGTTTATCGGAGAAGATATCTAAAATTCCATGCTGACCTGGATCTGGTTGTCTAATACACCGTCTGCGCAGTTATGCGGCACCTTTTTCCCGCCGAATAAAAGTGTTGAACATTTACCAATGAAACTGTCAAAAAAAAAAATATTTCGAACCGTTAGCAGAACAGCCACCCCATGCGCCCCAAGAGCCCCAAACGGCTGGCTTTATGACGCATTGCTCGGTTTGAATTCCATACTCCCAGTGCGTCTGAACGGCATTATCTCGAGCAGCCTCATACGTACTGGTAAATTTGTATACTTTACCGTCGACCTGACCGGTTGTGGGTCGTGTCCAACACTGGTTCGGGTAACTCGCCGTTGATGTGGTGTACTGGTATACACCATCTTGATGGAGCTGATACGTATCTCGCAAATTTAAATTGTACTCTGCGTCGCCATAATGAATCCACTGTGAATATTGGTACCAGTTAGCCGCATCGTAGGAATTACCGTACCAATTTTCATACCAGTCGATACT
>SCLG01000036.1:665515-701507 GCA_004367875.1 Oikopleura albicans
TTTTTTTTGCGTAGGTTGGATATTTCAAACAGCTTTTTAGGGGGCCCTGGTGGCCCAAATCAATTTCTTAATAGTCAGATCGACGTAGTTTGACGAGCAACTACAGCTTGGTCTTACCAATTTTACCAGAATTATTGCAAATTATTGTGAATTTTTAAGTGTGTGCATACGTGCACACAATTTTCCCGTACGGGTTATCAAAAAAGTACTTCCCCTGAGAGTTAAAGTGGGACTCAATTAACCTCTGCTATTCCTTTCACAAGTAGAAAAAGACTTAAAATATGGTTAAAGACTGGTTAAGTCAGTGACCATTATTTAGCGAATATGGCCGTTGTTTGAGGGGCCCTTATTTAGGTAAAAGGAAAAATATCTGACCTCGTCCCATTCCAGCCGAGATCGAGCGACATGTAATCTCATCTTCCCTGTGCGTATCCTGACAAAGTTGAACTCTAGATCGGACACTTCCGGTCAAACACGAACAAAGCGGCAAATTTGACGGATTCTCACCGGCAGTTGATGACGCCGATCCATCTTTTATCAGGATAGTTTTTGTGCCGGTTAATTTTTAATTTCACCAACTTTGGCATAAAAACGTGTCGTTAAAAATAAATGTATCCGTTCCTTGACAATGGCAATTCCATGACGACCAGGGAAGTGGCAAGGGGCATTTAATAGCTTCAATACAGAGGGCACGCTCAATAATGATATTTTTGTATGGCGCCGGTATCAAACCCTAATTTATAATTTATTTTTGAATTGCGCACCTAGTTTCATGAAGTACCACGTAATATAATAACTACCATGAAGGGGAGCGCTTTAATTGGTACTGAATTTATTTTGGTCCGGAAGCTTCTTTTGGTACTGAAGCTTCATTTGGTACTAAAACTTCTTTTGGTTGTGGATTCTTTTGGTACCAATGCTTCTTTTGGAACTGGCGAGTATCGAAAGAAGCTTTAGTAACAAAGGAAGCTTCAGTACCAAAAGAAGCTCCAGTACCAAAATAAATTCAGTACCAATTGAAGCGGTCCCCCATGACGTTTGATGAAGTATACTGAAGTATGATGAAAAAAAATTAACAAAAAACATGTTTAAGGCTAGGGCACATAAAAAACGTGACTTTGAGCGTTAAGATTTTCAACATGTGTTCAAGGGTTAAATTGGTTTAAAACCCAATAAGAAAGCTTTTATATGAGGGCACAGTTATAATCGTGCCTTTTACGAAGATATAAATGGAATATAAATAAATTACGTTTGTGCGATTCTGCCAAATTTCAGGATCCATTTCGATAGCAGCCTCAACTTCATCAGCTGTTGAAAATCCATTAGTGGGGTCATCTTCGGCGTAATGTACCAGTCTGGGGTCACATGCTAATCGTGTACTTGGATTGGCAACAAACCGCGGAATGGTACTATCCGGATACCACCAATCCGGTAAGCCAAATGTTTCTAGAATGTCACGCGGATCACCTTTTGGCGGTTGAACATCTATAAAGTCTTGTGGCAAGGTACCCCACGAGTCATCATGTAAATGGTCTTGCAAACGACACTCTCGATACCGGACTGCTTCAGCCAAGTAATTGCTATTTGTTGGTTTTCACGAAAATTTTTTGTTTTGTTCAAAAATAGTCAATTTCGAGAAGTTGATGTTTTCGCGGAAAAAATTGCATGAAATACTGCCTGTGACATATTTTGCGATATTTTTCATGTGAAAGTGGCAAGTTCTCGCTGTATTGTGCAAATTTTCAGTAACCGGCCACTTTTGAGCTAAAAGTTTTACAGATAAGTGTCTTATCATAAAACGGACACGGTTTTCCATTTACCGGCGGAATGCTATTAACGGGCCATGTTTCACTATTTTTATATCAAATTATAAATTATATTAATTTAAAAATGATTTTTAATGGGTTGGGAATATGTTCTTTACGAGTGGTAAAGTTTGTATGACAAGATATTAACAAATCGTTCCTGCTTTATGAGAGCAAATGAAATTTCAACAAGAAATCAAAACTGCAACGGCGATTTTCGAAATAATCGAGGTCAGTGATTTCAAGCGTCTTATTTATAAAAATAGTTAAAAGTTCATATCATTTCTAACATTTCTAACATTTCTAGGCATTTTTTTTTCTTTCTGGCCCACAACAGTTTATTCGGTATAGTATGTAGATATTCTGAATAAAAAAAAATGTAAAAAATGAAAATAAGAAAACCGTTGAAAAACCCAGCTTGGATTTTCGCAAAAAGCCTCATGATCAAGATGATCACAGCCAGCCCAATCACTCCACAAAGTCCATTGGTCGCCATCCGGGAAAAATGTTTGAGCATGAGCCGCAGCTTCACGGAGATTATGAGTCATATTTAACGAAAAACGTAAACTACGGTCGGCGTTTTTTACTGCATAAAAATTAGTCTACTAAAACGGATATTAACTAACTGTCCAAATTGAAATGCCGACGGATAATGACGACAAGTTGACTTTTTTCGTCGGAATTTTTTATAGATTCATGTGAAATTTTTCTTTACAATTTTAACGTTGAAAATTATTCTATCGAATATAAATATTTATGACAAAAATAGTGAAAAGTTCAAAACGACTGCGCTTATATTTCAGCCCGTTCGAAAGTTAGCATTGAAAACATAATATAAACTCCCAAGGGGAGTGTGTGCATATATGCTACTTGTTTTTCGTCGAGAAATGGGCAAAATTCTAGACCGTCCTAAATGAGAAAATCAGGATGGTTACCACTCTTAAGGCAAAAGGAAGCCTCGTAGAGCGAAATGAATATTGTCGACCCCCTCAACTATTCGATAAAAATACATTAATGGTATTGTCAATAATTTTTGTTAACCGGAAGGTTGAATAAAAACCGGTCAAAATTTCAAGTTTCTTAGATTTCTTAACTCCTGCGGGCTGCTACTCGCCACCCCCCTGCGGGCTGATGATACAAATAATTGTATCAACTTTTTAGCGACGCCGTGAGCGCAAATTAATTTATCAATTAAAAATTTTTTAACTTGGAAATTGGACATTCATTGGCTCTTAGTACTAATATTATAGAATATAAAAATATTAGTTTTTGATACCTAAAAATGNAATCGTTCCTGCTCTATGAGAGGAAATGAAATTTCAGACAAAAATCAAAACTGCAACTATTTTGTAAAAGTTCAAATAATTTCTAACAAAATTAAAAAAAAAAAAAAAATGTCTTCTGACATCTTTCTTTTACTTTT
The DNA here is from genome assembly GCA_004367875.1 of Oikopleura albicans. Lineage (NCBI taxonomy): Eukaryota > Metazoa > Chordata > Appendicularia > Copelata > Oikopleuridae > Oikopleura > Oikopleura albicans. The sequence continues at coordinate 668,744 of SCLG01000036.1, forward strand.
TTTCCCCCAACAGTTTATTCTGTATAATATGTACAGTGAGTTATTTGTACATCTGGCTGAAATCGTGCTCCGTTAAACTTGCTTTCAAATTGGCGCGCTTATTGGACGCTGGTTGATCTGCTGAATGAAAAAATGTAAAAATTGAAAATAAAAAAAAACGTTGAAAACCCAGCTTGGATTTTCGCAAAAAGCCTCGTGATCAAGATGATCACAGCCAGCCCAATCACTCCACAAAGTCCATTGGTCGCCATCCGGGAAAAATGTTTGAGCATGAGCCGCAGCTTCACCGAGATTATGAGTCATATTTAACGAAAAAAGTAAACTGCGGTCGGCGTTTTTTACTGCATACAAATTAGTCTACTAAAACGGATATTAACTAGCCTGTCCAAATTGAAATGCCGACGGATAATGACGACAAGTTGACTTTTTTCGTCGGAATTTTTTTTATAGATTCATGTGAAATTTTTCTTTGCAATTTTAACGTTGAAAAGTATTCTATCGAATATAAATATTTATGACAAAAATAGTGAAAAGTTCAAAAAAACTGCGCTTATATTTCAGCCCGTTCGAAAGTTAGCATTAACAACATAATATTAACTCCCAGGGGGAGTGTGTGCATATATGCTACTTGTTTTTCGTCGATTTAAGGCAAAAGGAAGCCTCGTAGAGCGAAACGAATATTGCCGACCCCCTCAACTATTCGATAAAAATACATTAATGGTATTGTCCATAATTTTTGTTAACCGGAAGGTTGAATAAAAACCGGTCAAAATTTCAAGTTTCTTAGATTTCTTAAGCTGAAATTTGGTATATCACAGTGATTTTCAAACGCGAAAAAAAATAAATTATGTTACCACTTTTTGGTAAAGTTGCTTGACAGCGCGTCTGAGGTCTATGTGGCCTATCATTGGTTTTTTAGCGCGCTCGGCCATTCACCGAAAGGCGATTTCATTCTTTTAAAATATTTTTGTATTACAGTCCTCCCCCTCTTAAGTGCCGCACTGAATGAGAAATATTTATTTCTGCTAAAACATTTTTTCGCGTTTTAAAACCAGGACGATAGAGGGGTTTTCGGCCTCAGTAAATATCATGGTAACCTTGGTTTTGTCGATTTTTTCGACGTGAATTCGTTGTTCCCATGTAGTATGAGAAAAAAATAATTATTGCATAAAAATGATGCTTTCTCTAATTCTGTTGAACTTTTTGGGTTGTCGACTTTGGAAAAAGTGTATCTTATTTTGTCAAGTACGTCATTTTGCATACTACATTTTTTGCATACTACATTTTGCATACTACTTTTATTCGGGGACTCTATACGTATCAAACATATCATAATCCAATCCTAACAACCAGGTCCACTCCTTCATCTCTTTATGAAAAAAAAAAAATCGGTGAAAAATCGATGAAATCAAGTTTTCGGTTGTATGAGAGACTGGACTGCACTGGCAATGAAATATGCAAGAGCAAAACTTTTTGATTCACTATTTACAGCCCTAATTACGTGCATCATGAGCGTCGTAAAATTAAAAAATATAACAGGCGGTAGAAATCAGACAATTCAGAGCCGCTTTTTTGTGTTTATTTATCACTTGAGTTACATAAAAGAAGAATGTTTCAGAGTGATTGTGCTGAAAACCGTCAGACGTTCACGAGTGAAATGCATGTGGCCTTGTGACGTCACATTCCGCGTTCATAACCGCTTAACTCCTGCGAGCAAGTGAAAATTATTTAGGAATTTCTCAAAATATTGCGAGGTAGCTAGTGAAACTATCTACAAAATTTGTTTTCAGTACCTCCCAGAGACAATGATTTGTAGAAAAACATTTTTATACTTAACTCACAGGGGGAAGTGCGTGTAAATAGACACGCAACTTGGTTTTTTCGTCGATTTAAGGCATATGGAGGCCCCGTAGGGCAAAACGGGTATTGGTGACCCCCTCAACTTTTCGAGAAAATTCGATTGACGGTGTTATTTTTTGCGTAGGTTGGAGATTTCAAACAGCTCTCTAGTGGGCCCCGGTGGCTCAAATCAATTTCTGAATAGTCAGATCGACGTAGTTGGACGAGCTCTACAACCTGGTTTTACCAGTTTTTTGAATTATTGCGAATTATTGTGATTTTTTTTAAGTGCGTGTTTATTTACACGTATTTTCCCCCAACGGGTTCCCAAAAACTCCTTCCCCCTGAGAGTTAAATAAACATTCCGGCAATGAAAATCCAATTAATTTGGACAAATTTTGACGAAAAAAGTATATTACGGAAAAATGAGAGAATTCATCCTTTTTTCCGTCATATTGACGTATTTAGGAATATTATTTATAAGTTGCAACTTCCAAATTAACAGGATTATTTATTTTAATTCCCGTTTTGTAAAATTTCCGGTAAAAATAAATGATGTTTTTTTTCATAAACCTTATTTGACAAATGTTACGACCAGACGGATAACAGTGTGTCTAATGTGTGGCATACAGATGAGGAATTTTTTAACGGTATTGGGATCTTTGTATTAGGTTGTTAAAGTAGTCGTTTTTAATATCATAAGAATAATGCTACCCTTAAATATCCCGCTGCGGGATCCTGCGGGATTCCCGTAACTTTGTTAAATAAAGTACTTCGTTCTTCATTAGAGTGAAAAGTTAAATTTCAATGAAAATTTTTGTATATGGTGAGAATCACATAAAAAAATGCTTCTGTTATATCAAAAAAGATGCATTCTCTCTGTTTTCCGTAACATACTGTTTTCGTCAAAGTTAACTCGCAGGGGAAGTGTGTGCATATATGCACACGACTTGGTTTTTCGTCGATTTAAGGTATAAGGAGACCCCGAGGGGCAGCATTGGTATTGCTGACCTCCCCTCAACTTTTCGAGAAAATTCCATTGACGGTATTTTTTTGCGTAGGTTTGATATTTCAAACAGCTCTGTAGGGGTCCCTGGTGGCCCAAATCAATTTTTTAAATAGTCAGATCGACGTTGTTTGACAAGCTCTACAACTTGGCTTTACCAATTTTACCAAAATTATTGCGAATAATTGTGAATTTTTAAGTGTGTGCATACGTGCACACAATTTCCCCCTACGGGTTATCAAAAAGTCCTTCCCCCTGATAGTTAATAGAAATTTCACAGGTGGAATGCTATTTTTTACTAACCTTACTGCACATGGAAATATGAGTTTTTATCTTCTCAAAGCTTACAACTCAAATGTGATATGTTTTCTGGGGAACTTGAGTATTAGAAACTAATTATAAATTATAAAATGTGATATAAGGCTTTTCCGGCATAAGTTATGCCGTATAACGAAATATCTTCTATGTAACTAGTGATTAGTGTTTACTGCTCATTGACTTCAGACTTGTGGTAACTTACGATGACAATCAACAATATGGTTTAACAGATTTTAAACAGTCATGAACATTTTGTGCTGACAATTGCAAGCCGCGTCACATGCAACGACTTTTAAGGGTGTCCAAGAGGCAAATTGATTTTTCGAAATTTTCTTTTCGGATAAGAGGCATATTCCTGTGATACACTATTAGTAATAGTTTGTGTTTGGTTTGTTGACGACGATTAGTTTTACCAACCGAAAATGGGCATCCGTTTAAAAAAAAGTTAAAACTTTGGCACCGTTTGAATACTTTGGCACCTTTTATTACCGGATGCCCATTTCCGGTTGGTAAAACTAATGGTCGTCAACAAACCAAGCGAATACAAAAAAAAACGATTGGGGAGAGATCTTGTCAATTTCAAGCTATTATTAACCCGAGACCGTTTTTGGATTGCCAAATGGCAATCAAGGACACATTTTTAAGGACTATAAAATACGAATGGGTAGTTATTTTGTTTTTCTTTTTTTTCAACATTACTTATTTTATTATTGTTGTGCATAAAATTGATGGAAAAAGTATGTGCGGTGCACAACGGAGGCGCTACAGTCTGTCATTGATTGTCACGTGACAATCCTAAAACGGTCTCGGGTTAAAATACAGTCCCTCACCCAAATAGGTAACACCCAAATAGGTAACAAGTTTTTTTTGAAAGTTCAACTACCTAAATAGGTACCAATTTTTTTTAGGTCAAAATTTTTTCATGAGAAACAATAAATATTTTTTTATTCAAGATCAACACTAAAATGTGTTTCCCGTTCTCGATACATACAAGGTACTATTATGTATACAACATCAAAAAAGCCATTTTTAGGCTCAGAAAACCAAATAGGTAACAAAATTTTCAGAACGATGTTGTTACCTATTTGGGTGAGGGACTGTAAGTGAAAGCTGTTCCATATGGCATTATCGGGGCCGCAACTGGGTATTGAAAACGTAGCCACATGAGTTAGTTTTTTTTTTGAAGTGCCTCGCGCCCACTCTTAAAAACCATAAATTTAGTCTATAAGAAATTGATTATGGATATTCTGAGTAGCCATTATTTGCATTATACATGAAACATACTAGTTAATTTCTCATGACTATGTCGCATGATAGCGTTTAAGATTATCGAGTCTTATTTGTTGAAAGTCACTTAAATACGGCACATTAACAGTCATGCGCATCGAGTTTACTATAACAGTCATGCGCATCTGGGGTAGCTAGCTACCCAATTTGCTCTAGCGCGCCAAATAATGAACGGATTTTTGTGATTATTGTTTTATTTTGAAGCCTTGTTCTTCTTCTTTTACTGGGGTGATTTTCCAACTTAAGTTAAGGTCCTCGGACCCAAACCAATCCACGGACCCAAACGTAAAAACAATTTTCTAAAAAAAAATATTTCTATCCTATATAAAACGTAATTTTTTTTTTTGATTTCAAATCCGTTGTCCGTTTTTCATTATCACAAGCCGTTCTCTTTTTATTTAGAAATAAAGTGAAAATGGGTAGCTAGCTACCCAATATGCGCATGACTGTTAAGATAATAAAGAAAAATATTAAATAACTGCATAATACAGCCTAACGTAACATTTGTAAATTCACGATAAATATGCGCAAATTTACGGAAGTTTTTCACGATTAAAGTATTCAGAGTAATTGTCTTTGATTTGTCGGACATCAATTTCCAGGTAGGACTTTTTCCTAGCCAGATTATTATGGAGACATACACGACTTTTCTGCACGAAAAAAATAATATACATGTTTGATATCATTTCTTGATGTTTTATTGATAGTTCGTTATTCGTGTGCCACATAGCACGTTTTTTCATAATAACAGTTTTAAAAGTATTCAAAGTATTTTAACTTTTTTATCATGACGATGTTTTTGGCTTGAGCGTTGAATATTTCGGCTTATTCTTCCTCAAAGACAGCAATTGCCATTTCATACCCATTCAACCGGTAGAGTAGAACTTCTGCTAGTGTAGACTGGAATTTGCTTCGTTGTCGCGGGAATTTATTCCACTTTAATTTTATTCCTACCTAGGCTATCATTGATTCTATTTTATTTAACTCTTACAAGACCGTCAAAACGAAACTTTCATAAACTTCTTCAGAACGAAAAACAAAAGTATCAAATAATGATATTTAAGTACAATATACACATATATATTATATACACATGTGCGCTAATTGGCACATTCAATCGTTTTAAACTTGAAATAAAAAATAACTTATTTCAAATAAGTAACCAAAGTTTGATTGAGCTCACTGGCAGTTGGATAGCGTCATAAATTATCATAAATTATCATGGCCTGAGCACGAGGTACGTTTTTCATTAACCGGCAGAGACATGGCGCCATTTAAATGGCGCGAGTGCTTTTTGCACCGCTACAAAAAAGTGTTGGCTTACTATTTTTTTTTCATATTCATACCAATTGAATATTTTTTAATTCTCTATAAGCTAACACTCGAATCAATAAATAACAATTAATTTAACTCTCTGAATTAGCGCCCTGAAATTTTGCCCTCTGATCAAAATAGTAGAAAAAATTTTTTTTGTGATAAAAATAAGCTTTTTTTGATTCTCCAGACAAATAAAAATGACATTATAATGCATTTTTATACTTTTTTTTCAATTCTCTATTGATTTATTAATTTTAAAAACACTATTTTGGGACAAAAACTAAAATTTGAATATAATGATTTCAATCAGTAAATCACGTTTGTTTTGAAGATAAATTTGTGTTTTTTCAAAGCAAATTTTGATTTGGTACATTGTTGTAATCTGTTTTTGACCAAAACTAACTGGTTATTTGATCTCCGGCGTCATTACAGGCGGGAATCACCTGGCGCGCCCTTTGAGACCAACTCAATCGAGCCGTTTTCCTGAACGCCCGCCGAACATTAAACGTATTTTTTTGATTGGCCTTATTAAAAAACAATGGGTTAATTTAAGAGAAAAAAAATGAGGCAAAAATATTCACCCGTTTGTTCATAATACCTGGAAAACCAAAAAAAAAAAGAAAAAAATATTTTTTTTGCTCACAAAAGAGAAAAAATATCATACTTGGGATTGGCCAAAAATTTTATTTATTGTTTTTCTGGTTAGCTTAATGTATAACCTAAATAAGTTTGAAAAGAAAAATTAAGATTTCGGTTTGGTTTGGCGAGAATGATTTTTTGTTTGCAATGCGTTAGGGCCGCGCCATAAAAATGGCGTCATGTCTCTGTTGAACTTTGATTTTTGAGTCTCTATCGGTTAAGCGATTTAAATTTCAGAATACACCAAATGTACAAAATTACAAATTTATANCCAGATCTGGCCCACATGGCGCACGACAGTTAAGTAGTGGAGCAAACAACGATTATATGGGAAAATTGGCCAATCCAAATGAACAATCCGTTTTTAACGGATTTTTTGTTGTTTGTTTGGTGAAGATAATTTGTGCGGACTGATTTTAATAAATTTCTTCACAAAACAAACAACAAAAAATACGTTAAAAACGGATTGTTCATTTGGATTGGCCAATTTCCCCATATTATCGTTCTTTGCTGCACGAGTTAAAAAGCTTAAAATAATACATTTAGCTACAATATATTAATAAAGTATATTAATAATTTTTTAAAGCAACAGTCAAGAGCTTCATAACCCGTTAAAAATTAAAAAAAATATTTACTAGTTTTAGTTCAATGATGAAATGAAATCAGCCCACATGTGGGCAGAACGGACCATGACAGTTAACATACAATGTTATGAAAGTCAATTTTCAAATGAATAATTATTCTTAGTTAAATGATCGGAAATGTTGAATGTTTGATATAAAGTACGGATAAATGATAAAATCGAAACTTTTGATCAGTTTTCCGGATTCACCTGTTTCAGAGTTTTTGGTAAATTTAAGACTATTTAGGTAGAGTAAAGTAAATATTATTTTTACCGGTTACTCGAATTTACCGGCTTATGGCGAGTTTGGGTCGATATTGAAGGGCAAGACTAAAGTTTATCGAACTTTTACTCCTTTCTGGGTGGAACATTTTTCGATTTTTTTCTATACTGTATACATCCTAATAACATTCTAGAACAGTTTCTCTGCGAAATTTATTTCTGAACCTGTCTATAACCACCCTATAATATTCACGTATACCAAACTTTAAGCAATAAAATTTTTGTCCGAAGATGCACCTATTGAAAACAAAATAAGAATTTGCGCGCCGGATATTTTTTTACCTATTAAGTAAACGGAACCTTCGGCAACTTGGACCGGAACAGGGTATGTTTTTTAAGTTGCTCTTTGTTTTTTTAACATAATATATAATAATTAAGATTGACTTTTACAACATTGAAACTTCCGGCAATAATTAGGCGGTTGCTCCTAAATAACGTTTTTCCTCCCTCAATTCGAGTCGCTTATTTTTGCGCACGACGCTCTCAATGTTCTTTTTAATCATTTCAAAATAGGATTGAAGTCGCTGGGGCCAATTTGTTTCATCATAACTATTCTCTTTCACAATGAAAATAGCGTGGGAACAATCTTCACAAATGATTTCGAATAAATTAACCAGTAGGTGACAGTAGGCACACAGACGGCAATTGCTTTAAGGGTGTGATGCAACAAAATTTTCAAATATTAAAACCACATTAAATGCATCATTATAAAGTGGCCAAAAAGACGCCAGATTTCGTTTTTTCACTAACCGAACAACTTGACTTATCGCAGTGATTTTTTAACGCGGAAAAAATAAATAATGTTTCCACTTTTTGGTAACGTTGCTTGACAGCGCGTCTGAGGCCTGTGTGGCCTATGTGGCCTAACATTGGTCATTTTTATCGCTCAATGAAGTTCAATGAAATGCTCTGAATTCTAAAGTTCAAAGAAGGAGCTCAAAAAGGACTAATTACAGGCCACATAGGCCTCAGACGCGCTGTCAAGTAACGTTACCAAAAAGTGGTAACATTATTTATTTTCTTCGCGGTTGAAAATCACTGCGATACATGGCGAGCGCCACGTAAGGGTATGAACGCCAAGTGAGGGTAGGTGGGCGACAAGTAAGGGTAGATTTACCTAAGTTTAACTCTTACTTGGCGCTTCCCCTGTATGCCCAAATGATGTGAGAATCCCGAGACGAGTAAATTAATTAAAACAAATTTCAAAAGCTTATCGAATTCGAAATCATGCCTTCAAAAGCTTTTTTCATAAATTCGTTCCACGCACCCTCAACCAAATCCAAATCTAGTTTTTCAAAAATTTCAGGGTCAATTCCCAATTCGTCATTATCCAAATTGCCACATTTATCCATTCGCGAAATAAATTTTCGAAAAAGATTGTCCATTCGTTTTCGAATTCGTTTGGCTTTTTTCGCATCCTCTTCAGGATTAATAAAATGGTCGACGACTGATTGTATGCCGTCTTTTGCTAAATCAACGGATGCTTCCAATTCGGTCGGTGCGGCGCCATCTAGCGTGTAAAAAAGATGAAAACCAATTCCAGCCATCTCTTGATCAGAGTCAAACGCAACAACCAAATGATTTGTATCTTTTAAAGGACTGACGAAGTATATTTGTTTTTTAAAATGGTGAAGCCAAATTGTACAACAAAAATGTCAGTGCCAATTGGCTTTAACTTATTTTCTTTTTAAATCGCGATTAATCGTGATTTACCCAAAAATATTTCTCAAAAGTATAAGCGTCTTTAAATAATATACACCAGGTGCGCCATTATGTTACAAAACCAAATCAAAAAAGTATAAAATAAAGGAAAATTGTAACATAAAGGCGCAGTGCGTAGGCAATTTCGCTGGAAAACGCCAAAAAATTAAAAATTGTAACATAACGGGACGAACGAGGAAAATATTGCGCAATACTTGTTTTTTTTGTACAAATTGTAACATAACGGGACGAACGGGGGAAAATATTGCACAATACGTGTATTTTTTATACAAATTGTAACATAACGAAAATAGTGATTACGTAACGCAAAAGTATTGCGAAATACGCGTTTTTTGTACAAATTGTAACATAACGGCGTAGTGCGTAGGCAGAAACGGCAGAAAATTTTTTGCTAAAAAATTGTAACATAAGGGGACGAGCGGGAAAAATTGTAACATAACGGAGTGAAACATATCGGCGCACCTGGTGTATCCTTTTCGCGCAAAGCGGCGTCTCTAACCGGGACTACCTGACTCGAGAAATGTTAGAGCCCAAAACTTCCGTAATTCGAGTATGGAGTGTAGCGCGTTTTTGATAGATTGCATCAACAGTCCTAACAAAATTCCATCTTTTTGGTCCTGCCACAAGGGAGATGGAATTTTAACGCCTCCAGTTGTTTCATAATCTAGCATACCATTATGTATCTTATCTGGGGCATCTTTATTTGAGCAAATTCGTCCAAATTTCGCACCAGAATATGATTGGATATGAAGACGATCAAAACCGCACATTGGTTGATGTTCGATTCCAAACGAATCCGCCTCTTGTTCAATTTTGACCTGATAGATGTTATCTTATATGTATAATATTCAAAAATTACATACCCGAATTTTTGTTCCAGAAGATCCTAAAATTTCCCACCGGCACGAGAATCGAGGGGGATAATTTTTAACTCGAATATGTCCAGATGTGGATGTTAATATCCTACCGCTGCATCCTAAGTGAAAAAAACTTGATTAGTTAGAAATTGAAAAAATGGTATTTTTGAACATGGAGTACTTCCGAGACAAACTATTTGTTTTTAATAAAATTGTTTCTCTTGGGTGGCATAATGTTTTTGTACCCACCAATGCAGCATTGGCAAGGCTTAATCGCCGTTTATGAGTGACAAATTAAATGTGTTTGTTCGTTTTTACTCTTTTTACGGTATAAATTAAGTTCTGGCGATTTCTAAGTCCATTTTCACTTCGCCAAAAAAAAAAGTTCTAGAATTTCACGATCAAATGAACTCACGCTACATGTAAACTTGATAAACTCAACTAACACTTGTAATAAAATATCAATTATGTGAAAAACGGACACGACTGATTTTGGGTTCAGTTTCTACACAACATGACTGAACGGCTAAATACTTGTCATGAAGACTGTAAAAGTTCATTTTATTTAAAAAATATAGAAAATTGTGATATTAATCAATGTCGATCAAAACCAAATTGAACGAATCAAGGTCGACATGACACATTTTATATTATATAAATAATCGTAAAACAAATTATAAGTATAAAAATCGAAAAGTTCATTATGCAATAATGTTCAGACTAATGATTAAAAAATTTTGAAAAGGAAAATATTTGCAAACACGAAAAATCTGGTATTAGTCCTAAATTTTTTTAGTATTTTAGTATACCCGTCTGCAGTTGGTCTCTAGCTTAATTTTTCTTTTTTGTTGCACAGACAATCGAAGGCGCGGCCAACCTAATATTGGCTGCGAATTAGCGTCGGAAAGGATCGATTTTTGGGAGAATTTTGAAAAAAGTGTTGGGCCCTGGTAGCCCAAATCAATTTCTGAATAGTCAAATTGACGTAGTTTGACGAGTTCTACAACTTGGTTTTACCAGTTTTTTTGAACTATTGCGATTTTTAAGTTCAATCCACGGGTTCAATCCTACGGGTTATCAATCCACTCCTTCCCCCTGAGAGTTAGGGGCCGTGTTTGAAAAGAAAAAAAAAACTAATATTCATGAGGGTTTAAAGTTCAAAAAAAAAATCCATTTTTTAATTTATTTTTCAAAAAAATACTACAGCCTATATGTTTTAGTTCTTTGTTTATCTCTTCTAATTTGGCCATGCTGATTCAAACCATGCCCATATTGATGATTTTTTAAGTGTTTAAATTTTTAACCGCTTGGTTCACCACTTTCCGGTTCCGTCCGGAATTTTTTTATTTTACAGGTAGATAGCTCAAAGTCGGGTAATGTAGGAAATCGAAAAAACATGATTTTTATGACTTATTTGCGGTTAATTTCTAACCGGTTAATGATAGACACTATTAAGGTTCACAATAAGATGCTCCGTATTTGTTTACCATCTAAATCAAAAAATCACGAAATTTGAGGTACTCCAAAATTCGGGTGAAAGTTCCGTGAGCGATCCTACCTATAGTCTATAAGGACTAAAAAATAGAATCTTTAAAAATTTGTATTCATAATACACCGTTAATACGCACCATCTTTGTGAAAGTTTTTATCAAACCTGGGTGACTAGCACATTGCTTTATAGATGAACAAAAGGGATTCTCATAGAGATAACGGTCCAGTACAAATTTTGTCGACACTTCAACACAAAAACATAGTTTAACAAACAATAAAAGTACCAGCATATTTTTCGTATACTTGGTTATAATTGTGATTTTTAAAATAAATGTTTAATTTTGTTTCCAATAAAAAAGTAGTAAAAACTTTAATTTTAGGCGTACGAGTCATAATATGATGGCGCTGCGCGAATGCTTTCGATCATTTTTCAGCAACTAGTGGCCCATTCTCTTAAAATTAGGACGCTTTTTCATACTTCTTCAACATAAGTTATCTAATTAAAACGTATATATGCGCTCGGAAATACAGTCTTTACTTCCAATACGGACGTTTTTGAAATAGCGTCCGTATTGAGGTAAATTTCCATAAAGTGTCCATTTTCGACCGTTTTGGGGACATTTTTTTAAAAAAGCGTCCGTATTGGACGAAAGCGCACGTATTTAGTGCGTCCATATTGAGAGTAATAACTGTAAAGTGCAACAATTTATTCGTCCTTTCTGACCGTTTTTAGTAAACAAATGTGAATGGTCCGTTTAATTTTCTATCATAACCTAGCAGGAGTTTTTTTTAAGATAACTACATATTACGGAAAATTGGAAATTAGTTAACTCCCAGGGGTCCTTTAGTACAGATTTGAACAGAACGAACCAAAAGAATTACTTTATGTGAAAGATCACTCTATTAAATCAACTTACGAAAAAAATTGCCCCCGAAAAAGCGTTGCGTTAACGTATGGTTGTTGCGTTAACGTATGGTTGTTGCGTTAACGTATCGTTCGTTGCTTTAACGTTTGGCGGTGTTGTGTTAACGCATGGCCACGTACAAACCTATGAAAACCCATATGGGGATTAAAAGTGGTAAACAAAAGCGTTGGCTTAACGTATGTGGTGATGTACGTCTTAATAAACCCAATTTCAATCGTTAGGCAAATTTTATAAAATTTTGTTACTGAAAGTTCCCCTTCCGTCGGATTTTTAATATTTTTTCTTTTATTTTGTCTCAAGAAGGGAATGAAAACGAAGAACGAAATTCGAAGAAAAACGATTGAAAAATGCGTTCTGCGCAAAAATGTAGTCTCCTTCAACTAGGAGTATACATAATTAGGAAAATAGAAAAAGTAAAGTATAATTGCATGAGTGTCATAATACTTATTTCTTTTATCTTGGAAATAGTAGTGTTCTACGCTGTTATCATTGCACAAGACGCATTAAGTAATGCTTTTCACACAATTCAATACGATTTTGGTTTAGAAAACCGAAGACGCCCAAATACACCAATTTTCACATTTAACAGATTAAACGCAAACTTTGAATCAAATCATTATGATGAAATCGAATCATTAAAAGCACTTAATTAATTTACCATTATTTCAAAAGCTTAGTACACTCCATGCGCTGTTATAACCCCTGCCCACAATGAAAATTTCACAAGTAAATCCTGGATCGAGTAAATTATCGAGTTAATTATTATATTGGCCGTTTGAACCAGTTCGCTCCAGTCCGAAATTCTTTCCAGCCAATGAGCGCGGCTCACGATTTTACATAAAGAAACTATGAGGGGAAATTGGGCAAGGAAATTGGGCAAATATTTACTTATCAAATTTTCATTGTGGGCAGGGGTTATTATAACTGTTGCGCAGAAAAAATTCGCAAGATAACCGAGTGAACGGAAAAATCTGTAATATAACGGCGCAGTGCGCAGCGTCGCGATTGTAACGCGGCCAAAATTGGAAGCGCACGACAGTTAACTCTCAAGGGTCACAAGTGGCATATAATCCGTAGGCATATAATTTGGACTAGACGGCTTTGTGACCATGTTAAGACGAAAAAAATCTATTCGATTTATGTTTAATATTTTTTCTCATACAATTTAACTAGACCAATGTTTCAGCGATTTTTGATTAAGCCCTGTTTACTATCATTTTTAGTCCTCTTAGGGCGTTTAGTCCAAATTTGGATTAAGTCGCCCGTGGGAGTTAAAATGTCAAGCTAACAATAACAGTTGTCATTATATTGGTACAAATTGTACAAACATATCTATCCGATAAAGTAGATTCGCCGGACCTTAAAATGCTCTCTAGCGTCAAATCCGGTCTTATCTTTCAAGTTTATATTTCATAATCGGGATCTTCGAGTCGAACTGAATTATTTACGCAAGTTATAGAAAAGTCTATTTGTATGGGACTTCAACTTCCTAATTTAACAAGTTTTATGAATCATGGTGAATTTACTACTGGTTTAGTCTCATGAAAATCGGCTGCGCGTTTCTAGTATACCGTGTCGGCATATTTTAAAAAGATATGGGCTAATAGGAGCACCCCATTGCAAGAAAAAAGAAGAAAATTGCTCTATTCTAGAAACGCTCGGCCGATTTTCATGAGGCTAAACCTGTAATAGGCTAAACCTGTAAAACATAATAATAAAACAGTAGATTTTTGGGTTATACAATGATCTCTACCGCAAAATCTGGTCACTTTATCATGAATTGATGAGGATGTATAAAAAATAAGAATTAGTTAAATAAAAGGATCAAAATTGACTATAGCATGAGTTACAGTTTATCTTTATGATAAAGCGTGTCTATATTGTGATAATGTGTTCGATAAAATAAAATAAAATGGTTATAAATTGGTATTTATGTTTATTACAGATCATCCTTATGAAATTAACGACTACCCCTCAACGATGAAAATTATACACATTAATTTAATTTCATATTAATTTATTTATCTTCGCAAATCATGTTTCGAGCGGTCTCACTAGTATGAGTTTAAAATTACATGTAATAAAAAATACTAAGAAAAAATGTTATGAGCGTATTAAATAAATATGAATTCGATACATGATGATATACATGTTTGATGGCCCACAATAAGGGTCGGTTTCGTAATTAGAAAACCACCCTTTATATGACGACCTGGCTGTTATTTGGTAAACCAAGATTAGTCAATTTTACTGTTGTTGACTTACGTAATAAATTTTTTTTTTTGGCATTTTATGTTCGATTTTATGAATGAGTTCGATATCAATTTTAACTGGTAGGGGGAAGTGTGTGCATATATGCGCAAGACTTGGTTTTTCGTCGATTTAAGGCATAATAAGGCCCCCCAGGGCAGAATTAGTATTGCTGACCTCCTCAATTTTTCGAGAAAATTCAATTGGTGGTATTTTTTGCGTAGGTTAGATATTTCAAACAGCTCTTTAGGGGGCCCTGGTGGCCCAAGTCAATTTCTTAATAGTCAGCACACACACGTGCACACAATTACCCCCTACGGGTTATCAAGAAGTCCTTCCCCCTAATAGTAAATCAACTAAATATATATCCATAAGTGCAGAAACCGAAAATGGAGAACTCCGACAATTGATAAACCTGAAAACAAATTTTTTTTTCTAAAACTCACATATCTGAAGCAGTTTGATGCATACATTACGTGGATGAAATAAAATTTTTACAAATGAGATGGTAAATCAGGAAAATTGGAGCAAT
This sequence comes from Oikopleura albicans, assembly GCA_004367875.1. Classification (NCBI taxonomy): domain Eukaryota; kingdom Metazoa; phylum Chordata; class Appendicularia; order Copelata; family Oikopleuridae; genus Oikopleura; species Oikopleura albicans. The sequence goes on from SCLG01000036.1 coordinate 683,832, forward strand.
AAAATTTTAGGGTAACGCAGGACAAAATTTTATAAAGTATGATTAAAAACCAATAGCATGCTACGTGGTCATAATTGAACTATCAAGCTTTTTTTGTTGCTACAAGACCGCATACATTTGAAACAGACCCGTAAAATTTATATGTCCTTGATAAGGCTATACCAAAACGACTTTCTAAACCCTTTTAAACGCCATTCTAAATGTTTGGCCACTTCCGGCCCTTATGAAAGCAATCAAATCGAATCCGTGGCGTTTCATCAATCGATTATTTTTTAAATATAATAATGGCGAGTTTGCCAAGGTTAATTAGTATATCATGAAACATGCTGTTCAATATGGGCCACAATTTGCTGTCTTGTTCCGTTTTTACAAGCTGTTCGACAAAAAATGTTCGGCGAAAAAACCACAATGAACAAAACTTTATCATGCGATAGCCAATCAGTTATGCAGCATATCTTAGGTTTAAAAATGCGGAGTCGTGTAAACGTTAATTGTCAAGAGTTTCTTTCAAGATTAATTTAGTGAGACAGTATACGAACTACATGCTGTACAGTCTATAGCGGTCTATCGTCCTGATTTTTAAACGCGAAAATTTTTTTTTAGCGGAAATGCATATTTCTCCTAAAGTGCGGCACTTAAGGACTGTAATCCACAAACATTTTAAAAGAAGGAAATCGCCTTTCGGTGATTGGCCGATCGTGCTCAAAAACGATTAATGACAGGCCAGATAGACCTCAGACGCGCTGTCAAGCAACGTTACCAAAAAGTGGTAACATTATTTATTTTTTTCGCGTTTTAAAATCACTCCGATATACCTAGTCTACAGCGGCACGACCTGATTTTGGGGTAACATATTCGGTAATTCATTGATACCAACACGGGCCCTTAGTTCGACTTTTACATTTTGCGGTTACGAAAGGTAATAGTTCTGTTAGAATTATGACATGCTGAAGAATTTTGGACCCCACTTTTCTGTGGGAAAAATAATGAACAAGATATCGTCCAGACTGGAATGTAGGAGCTATCGTGATTGCCACGTACTTCAATACGTCGCCGTGATAGTACAATTTNACTTACGTGGGTACGGCGTAAGCGGAAAAGTTGTCGCGAGCAGACTGTTAACTTACGTGGATTTTGTTAACTTACGTGAATTTTGTTAACTTACGTGGTGTTAACTTACGTAGGTAGGTGGTGTAGATACTGAAGGCATGAGAATCAAAAGATACAAATTATATATGTGATCAGATATAGCAGTCTTACAACTAGGGCGATTATGTTCACTTATTCGGGTTATTAATCTCCGCTGGGTTTCCCCAATCTAAAACATTTTTTCACAGTGGCAATTGAATTTGTATACCAAACCTGTTTTGTCATTTTTTTCGGTTTTTGTTTTAAAAAAAGGTGTAAAATATTTCCCAATTTTCTCTGTTTTCCAACAGATGTTGAGTTTGAAATTTGGTAAAACTAAATTATAATTTTTTTCCGAATTTTCTTGTAATTATTTTGCGTTAGCTTCTTTATTTTGTTTTGAGATAAAATTATTAGATAATATTTCTCGAATTTTATCATCAATAAGTTTAATAGGGTATTGGTTGGATAAGTAAATTTCTTTCAGAGTGTTAAGTGCGTTTGATAGGTCCTTTGATGAGGAGCAAGTATAAAAACAACGAAATATACTTACCCAAACAACAAAGTTACCCACGTCCATTACCACTTTTATTAAAAACAAAACTTTCTAGAAGCCTGGAAATTTTGTGATTTGTATCTTTTGATTCTCATTCCTTCAGTATCTATATATATTACCTTGACGATGGCGAAAGCCGAAAATTTGGTATACAAATAAAATGAACATTATTCTACATGTCTCAATTCAAAATATTTACTTGTCAAATTTTCATTGTGGGCAGGGGTTATCATAACTGTTGCGCAGAAAAAATCCGCAAGATAACCGAGTGAACGGAAAAATCTGCAAGATAACGGCGCAGTGCGCAGCGTCGCGATTATAATGCGGCCAAAAATGTAAGCTCACGACAGTTAACTCTCAAGGGCCACAAGTGGCATATAATCCGTAGGCATATAATTTGGACTAGACGGCTTTGTGACCATGTTAAGACGAAAAAAATCTATTCGATTTATGTTTTATATTTTTTCTCATACATTTTAACTAGACCCGTGTTTCAGCGATTTTTGATTAAACCCTTTTACTATCATTTTTAGTCCACTTAGGGCGTTTAGTCCAAATTTGGATTAAGTGGCCCATGGGAGTTAAAATGTCAAGCTAACAATAACAGTTGTCATTATATTTCTTAGGTTTTAAAATGCGTAGTCGTGTTAACGTTAATTGTCAAGAGTTTCTTTCAAGATGAATTTAGTGAGATAGTACACCACCTACCTACGTAAGTTAAGAAAACTTTTAGAAAAAAAGGTGTTAACTTACGTGAATTTTTTTAACTTACGTGCATTTTGTTAACTTACGTGGGTAGGGCGTAGGCGGAAGTGCTGGAAAACTTTTGAAAAACTGTTAACTTATGTGAATTTAGGCTTTTTTGTCAAAAATTGAAAAAAAACTGTTAACTTACGTGATTTTTGTTAACTTACGTGAATTTTGTTAACGTACGTGGGTAGGGCGTAGGCGGAAAAGTTATCGCGAGCAGACTGTTAACTTAGATGAATTTTGTTAACTCACGTGAATTTTGTTAACTTACGTGGCGTTAACTTACGTGGGTAGGTGGTGTATACGAACTACATGCTATACAGTCTATAGCGGTCTATACCTAGTCTACAGCGGCACGACCTGATTTTGGGGTAACATATTCGGTAATTCATTGATACCAACACGGGCCCTTTAAGTACTAATAGTTCGACTTTTACATTTTGCGGTTACGAAAGGTAATAGTTCTGTTAGAATTATGACATGCTGAAGAATTTTGGACCCCACTTTTCTGTGGGAAAAATAATGAACAAGATATCGTCCAGACTGGAATGTAGGAGCTATCGTGATTGCCACGTACTTCAATACGTCGCCTTGATAGTACAATTTGATATCATAGATTAAATAGAATATAAGCCGGGAGTCCCTCGGCCAATATAGCACATACCTTAACTCTCAGGGGGAAGGAGGTTTTGGGAACCCGCAGGGGGAAATGCGTGTAAATGAAGAGGCAGTTAAAAAAATCACAATAATTCGCAATAGTTCAAAAAAAAACTGGTAAAGCCAAGTTGTAGAGCTCGTCAAACTACGTCGATCTGAAATTGATTTGGGCCACCAGGGCCCCCTAGAGAGCTGTTTGAAATCTCCAACCTACGCAAAAACACCGTTAATCGAATTTTCTCGAAAAGTTGAGGGGGGGGGTCACCAATACCCGTTTTGCCCTACGGGGCCTCCATATGCCTCCATATGCCTCGACGAAAAAACCAGTTGCGTGTCTATTTACACGACTTCCCCCCTGTGAGTTAATTTATTATTTAAGGGTGTGCCATATGCGACTTGTCAAAAACCAGTTCTGAACATGGTAGTGAACTTGAATATCAGTTCGGACTTAAAGTGAGCTTCCCAAGTCCGTACGTGTAAAAAATAAGCCAACAATCTAGAAACCATGACCGTTTAATGTACTAAAGAAATTAGCCATACTTTCAGTATCATGGAGGGTAATTGGCTCGCTATTTTTTTTTGACAAAACAATTTGTATTTTAAAGCTCTGTTTATATCATCTATATTGCTCTACAACACTACACAAACAGTTTGACATTAAAATAATCACGATTCCTAACCTAAAAGTGGTACAAATGTCCAAATTTTAACAAAATCAGAAATTTCCGTTCACGGCAAAACGTCCAGGGGAGTTTCCGATAAAAATAATATATATTTTTTCGTTCTAATTGATTAAAGGACACCTTGGTGCAGATCGCCAACTGTAGCATGAAATTCGTAGGGATTATTTTGATGCAATAATTATCACGTTTTATAAAATTTTAGGCTTAAAAATCAGCAAAAGTCGACAAAAAGTGATAAATTTTCTAGAATTTGTAATTTTTAGATTTCATGTTACAGCTGGCTCTATAGAGTCGACAGTCCTCTATCCGGCCATGTAAAGGAAAAATCGTCAACTTCCGTCTAAACTCCCAAGGAGCATTTNTTTCTTCAATGTGAAACTTTTGTGTGGTGTCTTAGGGCACTGAAGATTATATAAACATTGAAAGAAAATACAAACTAGTTTGCAACAAAAACGTACAGAGAGAAATAGTCTAAAAAACACTAAAAATATGGGTACTTTTCTAGTAAGTAAACGGCACATAATTTCTAGATTTTTCCGTTATTTTGGACACATAGGGACTTATTTATGTTACTTATGGTGTGAGTCGATATCCAAGTTCACTTCCATGGTCAGAAAAATGAGAATTACAGTTATTGGTATTTTGAGTCATGACCATCCTTAATTGTCATATTGCCGGCTCCGATACGGTAGACCAGGGCCCCTTAAATATACGATACATTTAAACGTACAAAATTTCTCTAATTTCCACGAAAAACGCGGGACATCGTAAAGCGTTTTTTATAAAGCTTGATTAGCCACGGATGCCAGCAAATCAGTTTCGGTTTCCCCATTATCGTTCTTTTATTAACTATATTAAATAGACGATTTGCTGATAATAAGACTTAATTCATAAATAATTGACCAAAAGAATGTTGTACAATGAGGGTTCTCATTAGAACACGATAAATAGACGCCCGAATGAATTAACCGGTAGCTGCCGCAGATTATTCTTGAGCGCGTTTTGAAAATTGGGACTATATAATTGCGATAAATACACAGGGTGCGCAGTTATCTTGCGAGCAGTTATCTTGCGAAAATTGCCGCTCGTACGCTTATCTTGCGACTTTTCAGAATTGTATTTTTCGGGATTTATAATATTTATATGATATGCACTGCGCAGTTATCTTGCGAAAAAACGCTTATCTTGCGACTTTTCAAGGACCAAGTTCGCAAGATAAACAGTAATAAACATACACTTAAATAGAAACGGCTGATTTTATGTCTTAAAACATCTATTTGCTCATTTTTAAAGCAATGTAAGAAAGCCAAATATCTCATTATTACCGCCTCGGCCTATTAACTAACACTTACTTTGTTCAAAAATTGTAAAGTTATATTATAAAGTTTAACCTCAAAGTTAAACCTTTTTCAGGTTCAGCGTTCGCCCCTTTAACTTGTTCTTATTTTGTTAGGGTATGTTATGATTTTAGACTTCCGGTTTTACCGGTTTTCCTAATCATCTGGTCACCGAAAGTATCGGACAATGAAAGATGATGAACCATGACCCGTACATTATGTACGTCGATCGCGATTACATAACCAATTCCAATAGCAGGAATATGAGTTGTAGCCTTTCGAAGATTTTTAAAACTGGAAAAAATCGGTATGATAATATTTGTCCAGTTATTTATAGTTGCTGAAATTATTTTTTTCATACTTTCAATAATGTTAATTTTTGTTAATTTTTTTCAAGATTATTTTTTTCAATTGAGCAGGTTCACAATAAGGGGTATGAAAAACCGCTAGACATGATTTTAGAATTAATATTGAACATAATAAGATAAAGTTGTTCTGGTCAATTTTATGCTACATTTTCCTCAACCATAAAACCACAATTCATATTTTTTCTTCCCTAAATATATTTTTGTTTTTTACAAAAAAAAATTGTTATTGACCGAATTTATATTTCAATGCTAAATCAATGTACACCGGGTGCGCCGTTATCTGGCCGACATTTTCGTCGAAAAAACATTTTGTTACGTAATAATGGCCAGATAACGGCGCAGGGCGTAGGCGGACTGTCTGGGAAATTCTGGGTCAAAAACGGCCAGATAAGAGCACGAGCGGGGAATTTCGCAATACCTTANAAATCCTTATTTTCCGTTAACCGACAGCCCTATTTTCCGTTAACCGACAGATCGTGATTTTTCCAATTTTTCCGCGATTTCGCCTACGCATGTCTCCGTTAACCGACAATTTGCCGTTAACCGACAGGTTTTCAAAAAATTTTTGGTGCCGGTTAACGGCGCACCCTGTGTATCTCATTATTACCGCCTCGGCCTATTAATTAACACTTACTTTGTTCAAAAATTGTAAACTTATATTATAAAGTTTAACATTAAAGTTAAACCTTTTTCGGGTTCAGCGTTCGCCCCTTTAAGTTGTTCCTTTTTTGTTAGGGTATGTTATGATTTTAGACTTCCGGTCTTACCGGTTTTCCTAATGATCTGGTCACCGCAAGTATCGGACAATGAAAGATGATAAACAATGTACCGTACATTATGTACGTCGACCGCGATTACATAACCAATTCCCATAGCAGGAATATGAGTTGAGGCTTTTCGAACATTTTTAAAACTGGAAAAAATCGGTATGATAATATTTGTCCAGTACTTTATAGTTGCTGAAATTATTTTTTCATACTTTCAATAAAGTTAACTTTGTTAATTTTTTTTCAAGATTATTTTTTTCAATTGAGCAGGTTCACAATAGGGGTATGAAAAACCGCTAGACATGATTTTAGAATTAATATTGAACATAATAAGATAAAGTTGTTCCGGTCAATTTTATGCTACATTTTCGTCAACCATAAAACCACAATTCATATTTTTCTTCCCTAAACATATTTTTGTTTTTTTACAAAAAAAGTGTTATTGACTGAATTTATATTTCAATGCTAAACAAAGGTGTATTAAACGTTAGAATCAGAGCAAACGGCTCATAAGCTAATAATCTAAGCTTAACTCCCAGGAGTTACTAATTACGTTTTAGACGTCGTTCCAAAATTTAGTTAAATATACGAATGAAATAATTTAATCGGATTATGGCCGGAGTAAGTTTTATTTCATCCTAATGCTGTGTGTTCTGTTATGTAACATATGGCGCTTTTCTTATTTGTGGTCAAATATAGTGTTAATTGAGGTTAATTTGCGTTTCAAATGAATTCAAGTTCAAAAAAATGTTTATAAAAGTACGATTCATGATTCATTACATAGGTATGTTTGAAATATATGAAGTTTGGGTTCGCCATAAGTTTCAGAAAAAAAACTAAACCGTCCTCAACTGCCCAGTATGCCATGAGAACTAACTCAACTTTTTTAGGTACCCAGTCGAAAAATTAAAAAAAAAACTCCAAAAGTTGAACTAAACTTCGCTCAACGGCGCTTGACCGGCTAGTTAACTCCCAGGGGGAAGTGCGTGTATATAAACACACGACTTGTTTTTTCGTCGATTTAAGGCATATGGAGGCCCCGTAGGTCAAAACGATTATTGCTGACCCACCTCAACTTTTCAAAAAATACATTGACGGTATTTTTTTTGAGTAGGGTGGAGATTTCAAACAGCTCTTTAGGGGGCCCTGGTGGCCCAAATCAACTTCTGAATAGTCAGATTGACGTAGTTTGACAAGCTTTACCAGTTTTTTTCAATTATTGCGAATGATTGTGAATTTTTCAAGTGCGTGATTATAAACACACATTTCCCCCTACGGGTTCCCAAAAAATTGTTCCTCCTGAGAGTTAATAAATGAAAAAAGCGCTCTTAGTCTTGAATTTTTGGCCATGTTTCTCAAAAAGCGGTATATTAAAGACAACATGTTCTAGGTTGAATAACCTGAAATGGAACCTTTTTCTAAAAAATGCTTCGTGGCTTGAAGATGTGCAACACATTAGACAAAAAATGACCTTAAAAACCACAAATGGAGCGCCAACGGATATTGATAAGATCTCTGACAAAAATAGAATAATAAATTATTATGAGAAATACACTCCGTATATTTGGCGATAAAATAGTGTTACGAAAAACCACCAGTGTTTAGCTGAGACATATAGATTATGTGTTAATTGAGAACACCAGTTTGATCAATTAGAAAGTGATCTATGGCGTTACGTGTTATCATAACGGTGTAACGGTTACACTGTAACATCGTCAATATTACAAAGCTGAATTTACGTATAGCTTGAATTGGTAAACATTTTAAAACGGCTGGTATTGGGAGTACACCAGAGATGCACTTTTCGGAAAATTGTCTTGCCCTCCTCGATTCCGTACCCGCGAGTAAAAACTAGGGTTACAGCCCGACTAGGGTAAGCTCTAAAATTGACGTTTTCCAACCCGATTCCAATCCGACTCTTTTCATCGACATTCAATTTTTATACAAATTTGAATTTTTTTCATAAAAATTGTTCCTTTTAATCAAATTTTTTTGTAGTCTTACCCGTCTTTTTACCCTTATTTTAAACAAAAATTGCCCGAGTTTTTGAAATTACGCGACCCGACCCTATTCCAACCCGACAAGACTCGGATATCATTTTACCCGAGTTTACTCGAGCTCAAAAACGTTGTCCAACCGTGTCCCACCCGCGGATACAACTCGGGTCAGAATCCTAGAGTGCATGAGGAGAGCGTACTCCTCATTTAGTTTTTAAATTTTTATAACGTTTTTTAAGGGTTGTACGTTCAACTTAAAAACGGTCAATAACACATTAGAGAAGTGGACTACTAATTGAGAACTATTGTCAATTGCGCATTTTCTTTAGGACCTGTAACGATTTTTCCGCTTTTAATCGTGGAAAAGCGAAACCAAGTATATCTAACTTTTAAAATCGATTTAACTCTGCGGCTAGCGTCGGGCCCATGTAAGTTCCGTTCAGGCCCTAGCCAAACTCTTATGTAGCGTTTAAAATAATGTCGACACCATTCATGCAAGTTTTGCTATTTTATATTTTTTTTCTCGTTTTTAAAAATCAAATTATGTTTATAAGGGAAATCGATTTTAATGAATTGGTTCTGATTCAAAATTTTAAAACGTGATTGAGGCTCAAAATCGTAATTTTTCGATTGCGGTGGCAACTAACACTTTCTATTTGACCATTCAGCAAAAAAAAAACGTTTATTACCATTGCAGGTTGATGGTTAAGTTTAGAATGCATTTTGACGTGCATTTTTTGTCGAAGAAATTGACCTTATTTGATAGAACTTTTATCTGCTGACAAAAGATAATCTTACAATTTGTGTAATTGTTTAAATTCTGCAAGACTGAAAATAACCGGGTGCGCAGTTAACGGGCGTCCAGTTATCGGGCGGGTTTGTGCTGTTATCGGGCACCCTTTGCTGTTATAGGGCGGGTTTTTCCCATATTTTTGGATATGTATGAGTCATACAGTATGACCAAAGTTCCCGCTCGTGCTGTTATCGGGCACCCTCGTGCTGTTATCAGGCGGTTTTTTTTGCATATTTTCCGCTTCCGCCCTGAGCAGTTATCGAGCGCCCGATTAAGGTTTTTTGTCGCGAAACTCGCCCGATAACTGCGCACTCGGTGTAGTATGAAGACGTTTTTTGACATGACGAGTTAATCTGCCAAAAATCGAAATCTTCGGAACAGATTTACCATATTACGCCCTACGCTGTAATGTTTCAAAAAAAAGGAAAAAATGAAAGATACGGAAGAATAAGATAACGAAGTAATGCGTAGGCAATAACGCAGGTATTTTTTTGAAAGATAATGGGATAAACGGGAAAATATTGAAAGATAACAGGGTACAACAAAACGGTACAGGGGCTGAATTAAAGGCAAAACTTTCTTAATAGCAACGCTAATTGAAGTGAAACATACATGTATAAAATTTTTATTATAAACACGAGTTTGTTTCACAGAAAGTAGTTTTTTGTACAAAAATTATGTTTTTCACATAAAAATAAGAATATCAATTTTTAGCAATCTTTTGATTGAGACCGAAATCCCTTTCCAACATAGACTTTCGAAAAATATCGGCAAACAGGTCGGGATTGTTTTTTTCCATCGCAAAATCATAACTATTGCGCCCCTCAAACTTTTGCGTTAATACTTTCTCCTTTTTCTCCGGTCTATGTTTTCGCCGGAATCGACAAAGCGTGCGGTAAATCGTAACAAAAATGCAGTCCGCAACACCAATAAGAGTAGCCAGACTCATTCCCAAAACCAGACCGGCTGCTCCACCAACATCCGACAAAAACTGCTCGGGTCTAAAAGGGACAAAATTGTTTTTAAATGGCAACGTAGTTTTTTCATAATGGAATTTACAATTTAAAAGTTTTTTTCGAATAAAACAGCTTTTCGGATACCAACAATCACGAAGGAAATAAAGTATGGGCTATGTAACAATGGTGTGATTCTTGTCCGAACGCTGTTATTTGCGCCTAGCAATCGGACCCGCCACCTACGCATTAGTTATCGGATAAAAGACGATATTTTGCGTAGGCCACCAAAACAGCGCTCTATGGGCGCCTCGCGACCAAAATCAACTGATTATGTATCTGATTGACGTAGTTTGACACGCTCTAAAACCTGGCTTTGCCATTTTTTTTAATTTCCTATGTTCCCATTTCTACCAAACCTACCATTGAATCGAGACTCATCCTTAACAATGAGACCGCGCGTCCCTGATCTCCGCATTTACGGTTCATTACTTTTCAAAAAAACCGAGTAGATACTAAAAATGGGACTAACGTACCCATAGTCTGAAACTTCTTGATGGGTTGTCTCACGCACTTCAGCCAAATAAATGACAGCTGCTGACATATTTTCAACATAAACACCCGAATTTTTCACAATCTTTGAAGCATCTTTGTAATTCCCGTATTGAATAATCTCCCCTTTTGGCAATCGTTCTGAACATGCCATTATGCAACCACAACGACCATAATCGAACATTTTAATCAACCTTGAAGTAAATTTGTCCTTGAATATTGTGAAATGGTTTTGTACAGATATTCGAGAAAACCAAATTGGTTTTGAAACCAATTTTTCTCGAAAAAGTAACCTTCCCCCATGGTTTTGTTAACTTTCTTTATATTGTGTTGCATTAAATAGTGTTAACATTATCGAATTTTGTTAACATAAGTGGTTATGTGGTATATTTAGACACTTATAAATATTTTTGAACTTTGGTTTTAGCAATAAATCTGATACCAGAGGAAAAACATACACCTCGAGACATCATATTGTTGAACTAATCACATTTTGGTTGACGAAAATTAATAAACTTGTTATCATATAAAGCGCAATCAGTCCATTATTAAAATAAAAAAAACCGATTCAAAATACCTCAAAACGGTAAGAAATGATAAAGAAAAAACTGAAAAAGTGCGTCAAAAGGCGCATCCGGACGCGCAGCAGTTAACTTTCTTAGATGTAGAAAAGACAACGCAAATCGAAATAATTTTAATATAACTATGTTAATTAACTTTTTGTATTTAAGGGCGGTTGTGATGAAATGCGGGCTTACCTCGCAACACAAACAGCATGGTCAAGGAGGGTGCAGGGGCGCGTTTTGTTTGGTTCAGAAAGTAGATATTGCGGTGCACAACCACAAACGCCTGTTACCGTTCGAGATAAACACTAAAAATAGTCCGCTTTTTAGTATAATCGCAACTTTAACACCTTTATGACGTTAAGTCAAAGAAAACAACATTAAGTGGGTTTGTTTTTGTAAACGGCTCACCTCAAACAAACATTGATGTTGGGTGTAATTCTTATAAAATTGCAGCCAGTTATCGTCAGAGTTGATGCACATTGACCAAGGTGGACCTAAAAACGTTTATTTTTTTTAATCGAAAGTGATTCGAATGGATTAACAGTAAACAACGCATTATTAACTAATTCTCAGAGTTTATACGAATAAAATCAGTGAGTACGGCGAACAATGTCTCTCTAGATCTGCACGTTTTTGGAAATAGAAAATGCACATCTAGAGACCACTGACTGTATTTAAAATGAGAGAGATTTTTATTGTGGTTACAGTTCCGACTTTCCAATTGTGCAATTTGCGTTTCGGAAAAACGTGCACGATTGGGCAGTCGTGCACAATTGGAGAGTCGGGAAAAATTTGGTAAAATTGTCATTATCAAGTTAACTACTAGTTTTTAGGGCGTTTTCGAGTCATAAATATACACAAAATTGATTCCTTTATCGTTTAGAACAAAAAATAATAAATTGAAGCAACAGATTTTGTCTGGCAAACCAAAAAGACTTTTTGCCAGTCTCGTAAATTTTCCTGAAAAAGTGCTCAATTAGGCAGTCGTGCACAATTGGAGGGTCGGGACTGTATTTTCGTTTCGAAGTTTGTTGCCAGTCATAGAGTATGACCGTTTGATTCATACGCCAGTCATACCGTTTGACTCATACGGTAGCTTAACCCCCAAACAGACGGTATCTTGGACATTTTTTTTATTGGTCTAGATGGACTCGTCATGCTAGAGTACCCCATAAAACAATTTTTGCAAATATTTTCATCATTTAAAACGGCCATAACAGGCGTGTGTGATGATCATCACACAGTGTCCCCTACGGGTTATACGAACATCTGTGACGTACTCCCGTTGGGGAGTTAAGGCTTTTATTCCGGCCGGCAAATATTTTTTTTTGACGACTAAAACAATTAATTGGGCATTTACTAAAATCTATAATGTTGCTATTTACCTAACTTGATAGTATGGAGTTGAACAATGGAAAGCATTGGAACCGTGCCAGGCGGCATCGAAACCGAGTAAAGTGGATCTAAGGTTTCTTCTTCGGGATCAGAGTAATAAAGCGTTAGTCCGGCCAGAAAATGAAACCACCCCGTTGCCGTGTCAGACTGGTTGTACCCAATCACAATCGAAAGAGAAGCTTTGCGTCCAACCGCTGTTTTCTACAATTTATATAAAAAACATTATTATCTACAGTCCTAGTCCTCAATTCGGCAAACTCCGAAGTATATTTAAAATTGGCAAATTTTAGATATAAAATAAAACAAAACCAAACTTTCGCACCTTTTCGGTCATTGCTTCATCCGGGTTAAAATGAAGACATTTTCCATATCTAGTAAATTCTGGTTTCCATCCTCGAATGCAACCACGCGTCATATATCGACAGCCAAGCAACGCAAAGTCTAAAAAGATTAATCGATTTTGAGCTTGACTAAACATAATTTCGAAAATGAAAAAATACTGCTATTGGTCGGCGAATATCAAGGATAGCGATGTAGTCCAGTTGCTGACGACCATTTATGTTTAACTCCTGCGAGCCTGCCAGTGCCACACAGCACTGTTTCCATTTGTTTCCTAAATAGCTTGAAATCGATAAGAGTTATCCACATCGATTTTTTTTATTCGGTTGATATACTTATCACGGTAACTTTTTGTCGAGATTAATTTCCGATTCACCGAATAGTAACACCTGATTACCGGTCTTACTACTTTTATATCTCTTATTAGACACAAACTTGACCGTCTAATACCAATAAGGTAGTTCAAATAAATACATAAAATCGAGCCTATCATTATGGTTTATTGAATTATTGAAATAGTTAGACACGGTCTGACCCTTTAATTTTTAGAAGCAGTGTCATATGGCACTGTCGGGAGGGCAATAGGAGATTCAAAACGGGAGTGAAGGTCTTAACAGACATCGTCATATGGCCGTTTTATTGAACATATTTCTAACTTGCGACGTTTTATGTTTTTTTTTCTGCAAAATAAATTTCATTTATGTTTGACGAAAAATGTTTTTTTTTTCGAAAGAAGTCCATTTTTATATATGACGAAAACTGTTTTCTCCGAAAGTCCGCGGTGGGAGATGAATTTAATCGAACAATTGTTATCACGGAAATTTTACGTGTCGGAAAATGCATAGGCGCATACTTGCGGGCAAAATGGTACATCACATTTCGCCGAGCTGATATTAATCAAAAAGAAAAATATTTGTTTTTTTTTGTTGTTCGTTTGAGGATGCGACTCACCAATGTAGGTGCGGTTAACAAACTCGTCGTACAAGACGTTGTTCAAAATTTGTTGAATCGATTTGTTTCGTGATTGCTCGCGGTCGATAAAGGATCCCGTATAGAGCTCGGTTAGATGCCCATCAAGAAACGGATAATATCGGCGAATTTTCTTCTTACTATGCATTCCATTCATGCATATAGTCACTACAAAATCGTTCCAGGAAATTGGAAAATTGAATTAAAGAGGATCCGTCGAGTAAGGGCTCGCCAAGTAAGAGATAGTTTATCAAGTAAGCGAGTGTAGTCGATTTGTTCTACCCAAGGGAAAATTTTAGGGGGTAGAACAAATGGGTTTTTAACTCTCAGGGGAAAGAGTTTTTGGGAACCCGTAGGGGGAAAATGCGTGTAAATAAACACGCACTTAAAAAATTCACCATAATTCGCAATAATTCGAAAAAAACTGGTAAAGCCAAGTTGTAGAGCTCGTCAAACTACGTCGATCTGACTATTCAGAAATTGATTCGGGCCACCAGGGCCCTCTAGAGAGCTGTTTGAAATCTCCAACCTACGCAAAAAATAACACCGTCAATCGAATTTTCTCGAAAAGTTGAGGGGGGGNGGGGGGGTCACCAATACCCGTTTGGCCCTACGGGGCCTCCATATGCCTTAAATCGACGAAAAAACCAGTTGCATGTCTATTTACACGCACTTCCCCCTGTGAGTTAAATCCATTTTCTCTACCCAGCGGATAGAACATTTGGATATATCAATTCATTTCTTCTACCCTAATCATGATGCAATTTAGTACGGTAAAATCCGAGGATAAGCTGTATTTGACATTAAGCTGTATTTGACATTAAAAACCGTTGCTCATTAAAGTTTTAAAACCTATTTTAGCGCCCCTTACTTAACGGCCGCTCTCTGCATTTCATGATGCAATTAAAATAAATGTGAAATTTTTGGTACCTTTAGGAAATCTCACGTGATCTTCACTGCTAATCTTTAGGATTCGTAAATGATCGAAAATTATGTGTTTTTAATAATATTAACTTAAGATTATCAACTCCAACACCATGACTTGAAACCTCATTCAGCGCTATTGAGTAAAAATTGATAGTATTACAATCGTTACTCCTTTTAGGGACGATTGATACTTTTTGGGACGTTTTTCGGCCAAAATATGGCCGTTCTGATAAAAAAGGTCTTTTTGTGACGATGCTCCTTTTTCGGACCTTATTTTCGAGAACCAGAAACAAAATTTTGCACCACAAATATTCGGAATCCTGATCTGTCAAAGTTTGAATATATGTATTTGTACGTGTATATGTATCTTTATTGACATTAAATTAATGTTGAAGAGACTCGTTAATACCAGCTATCCGGTTATCTTAAAATCAAAAGTGCTCACAAAGTTCTATTATAATTGAATTTTGTTAAGATAATTGAGCTAGGGTGTTTGGTAAGATACAAGTTGTATCATACAACCAATTTAAAATTACGAATAAAATTAGTTTACGTCAATAAGAGACTCTTAATAAAAATCGGAATTTCGGCCCGAACCGTAAAAATTGATTCATAACAGTCTAAGTTATTTAAATGTTCAAACTTGTTCCTGAATGTCGGCTTTATTGAGCATGGATATCTATAGTATTTTTCAGCGTTTTTGTAAATCATGAAGCCCGAATATATAAAACCAAATACGACAATTGTTAACCAAAATATTCTCCTTGCAAAACCAATACCCGGACTTAAAACAATATTTTAATTTAAACAGGACATTTTTGGGTACTATTTTGTCATTATAATAAAATTAATATCTTTATCGGAAGAAATAAGCAATATGTCGAATGCGTACTTACTTACAACCATAGCCACAACCTGCTGGCGCCGTCAAGTTTTTATAATTTGTGAACTCTTCATTGTGGTTCAGCTTTACCGTTAAATAATTGACATTGAAAATATTTAATAAAATTTTCTTCAATAAAGGGATGTTACAATTGTGTGATTTTGTCATCCTGCTGAAATTATATAAATCAGAAAATACAGTACAACGCTATGTTAACGCGACATTTTTCTACTGGATATATAGCCGAAAATAAGCATCGGCAGGAAAACTTTTACGAAACACGTTTTGTGATACGTATCGCGTTAACCTTTGAAAAAATATGAATCTCTAATAATTCTTGGATCACAAAATGCGGAATTAATTCCGCACTTTTCTTTCACCACGTTTGCTACTCTTTGAAGTTCAAAAAAATTTTCCTTGTTTCCTCTGTAAAATTGCTTACTCTATCTTGATTGTTTCGATTTAATAATAAAAAAACATTCAAAAACGTGTCTAAAATGCAAATAAGGACGGAATTCCGCAGTGTGTATTCAAAGGTTAAGACCACCGATTTATTGTTATTTGTTGATTTCACAGCCGAAATGGTGATTTGACTATTTCGATTTACATCCTTGCTTTACAATTTCATTGATCTTTTTCCACACAACCATTTTTTATCAACAAATGAGTTTGTTTTCCACAAAATTTATTCCTTATAAAGTTTTCCATTTTCTGTTTTAATTCGCTTTTGGTGGTTTAAACTTGTCAAAGTAAATTTAAAACCAAAGACATGTGGTTTGATATTAAAAAGAGAAAAGTCACTTTAAGCAGGCATAGTATCCGAAAAATAACCACGTTTATAATTTAAAGATACATACCTGTATAGGCTCAATAGAGCGGATTCTTTGTATGTTTCTTTCAAATTTGAGTTTTCTATACAGGCAGAGTTAAACCCAAACTTGGCGCTCCCCTTGTAATATCATTTGGGATTTTTTTCTAATGATTCGTATATTAAGCACAACATTTTTAGAATACACAGCGACAGACGCATTTCTTCATC
The DNA here is from genome assembly GCA_004367875.1 of Oikopleura albicans. Taxonomy (NCBI): domain Eukaryota; kingdom Metazoa; phylum Chordata; class Appendicularia; order Copelata; family Oikopleuridae; genus Oikopleura; species Oikopleura albicans. The sequence continues at coordinate 700,491 of SCLG01000036.1, forward strand.
GTTAAAATAATTGGAAAAGTTAATACTACAAAGTTAATACTGTAGATAACTCGTCAAAAAAAGTGTCCGAAATTAGCGCTAAGAGAGATTATCGGAATAAAATTGCGATATTACTATTTTTCGTCGCTCAAAATATTTCTTCGGTATCAAAAGCTTTTAGTTATTTTTTCAAAGCAAGGCGATGGTAAAATCCGACTTTTTATTAACGAAAGGGCAGCTGGCCACATAATTAGCGTCTGGCGTTCAAAGAGTGGCTTGGCGAGTTGCCACGAAAGAAAATCCAGAAAAAATATTAAAAATTAAACTACAGTCCTCGTCCCCGAAACGGGCATTTGCTTGATGATTTTCTCGTACCCATTTTCCGCCTGCGCGCAGTATGGACCTTTTATTGATGCAATTTTTTTCCCTTCCATAGCACTCATTTGAGTGATAATTTAGTTCTGATTTTGAATCTGACTTTTCAATTCTGAGGTAAACCTTTCCGTCGCTAGAATTTATTTGCATTGAAAACGGAGAAAATACGCCATTTGGACTCCGGAAACGAGCTAGAGTTTATTTTCATTTTAAAACTGCAAAAATACGCCGTCTGGGCCCCAGGAATAGCGCCTTCGGAGAGAAACAATCACTTTTAGCAACCTTCATTTTCAAAATTAACAGTTTTTATCGCTTTTCTTTAAAATAAAGAGAATATCACTTAAAACCGAAAACTCATTGTAGTTAAGATAAAAACAATTAATCTCAATTGGGACGATTTTTTCCGATAGATTTTTCAGAACCTTCAATATTAGTTACCATGAAACAATTCGCCCTTAAACGGAGAACATTTTTGTTAATTGAAAACGTCCCTATTGAGAATAATGATCATGACATTCCATCAAAAGTTTGAGAAATTAATTTTGAAAGAGAAAACATGATAAAGAGAGAAATTACGAAAAAAAACGAGTAATTACGAAAGAGAACAACTATACACCGTCGTAGTATTGAGCAATGTTCCAAAGGTAATTTTAAAATTTGCCC
>SCLG01000036.1:709418-742671 GCA_004367875.1 Oikopleura albicans
TTTTTTTCAGAGCTAACGCCTACGCCCTACCGGTTTTTACTAAAAACGGACGGTTAAGCCAGACTGGAAGGTTAAGCCGGTAGGGCGTAGGCGTTAGCTCTGAAAAAAAATTAGCTAAAAAGTGGACGGTTGAGCCGGTTCCGGACGGTTAAGTACTTAACCTATGTATATGTATGTATATATATAAGTGTTCGCGACAAATATCTGTGAAAAACGCTAAAAATCTTTCCCGACTCTCTGACTCTTTGGGGTCTACATTTTTACTGGGTCGTTAACTCAGCTTGATTATTTTTCTTTAATGAGACCGTCATGAGTTAGCGCAAATTTCAACATACTATTATGTTTATCAGGTTAGGGCCAGAAACTGGAGAAAAACGACCAATGTTGGATTTATAGTTGCTATTTTATAGTACTGTAACTGGTGACTGAAGTGGGATTCCAACCCACGCCCCCGAGGAGATTGGAACTGTTACCCAGCGATTGAAGATCATGGAAATAAGATTGACGGCCCGTCAGTCGCTTTTGATAACAGGTTTGTAAACTAAATCACTGAAACTCGTAAGAAATACTGGGCCGATTTCAAAAATTCTAACGAATTACTAAACTTTCAAGTACCGTCTTAATTATTTATATTCATACAGTGCGTCCGAGTTGTCGAGTACCGCGCTTTTTCGAGATTATATGTTATGAAAGCTTAAAAACTCGAAAGCGCGGTACTGGACAACTCGGACGCACTGTATATAAATCAAAAATTCTAAATAAAGATGTTTTTTAACATTTACAAAAAATGAGTTTATTGAGATATTTGTAGCCCTTAATCCTGTCGCCAAGGAAAACATAATTAAAAATTAGACATCAATGTGAGAAAAGTTGGCCAACGCTCCGAATTTTCCCAACGACCAACGCACGGATTGTTCCCAACGCCCACCGTTAGCGTTGGCCAACGCTTGAATGTTTTCCAACGCGGTGGAAATAAAATCTAACCAACGCCTAACAATTTCAACACTGACGCTTAACGGATAAGTGGAAACCTATTTTAAACCAGAAAGAGAACATGTCGAAGGGGCGTCTTTATTTTCACTACACCACCCAGTTATTAATCTACAATACACCCCCTGCGCTGTTATCTTGTCACCCGATATCTTGCAGATTTTCCCGTTGGCTCCGTTATCTTGCAAATTTTTTTTCATGCGATAGTTGCATGATAACAGCGCAGGGGATGTATTAATAATCGTAACTAAAGGCTACTACACCGAGCGTCGCAGGTTTGATTCCATATCAAAATATTCTCATTAAATATTTACAAAATATACGTTAATATACGGATAAAATATACATTTAGGCTAGGCATATACAGTATTTTTTCCGTATATTTTGTAAATATTTAATGAGAATATTTGATTATGAAATCACAATATGATATACATGTAGGTACACATATTTTCCTTACATATTCTCTATGTACGGTTTATCCATATTTAAACTATACATCATCTCATGTTATGTAATTCCATAAATTCATTGAAGGTTCGACAAGGTTCTCACACGATATGAAATTTATTCTGGAATTTATTCAATCACTTCCGTTCCTTCTTTTCAATTCTTGCACAAATGAGAAGTTGGAAACTTTATTTCCAGATTGGTCCAGAGAATTTGGAGCACTACGCAAAACACGAAGCGATCGATGTAGTACACTATAGTAACCGTCTATGATGTACAGTGATTGGCTAGACCAAATGTGCCCTAACTCGTGGCGGTTTGATTAGAAAGTACCGACATGTCGCGACAGTCGAAACCGATTTCTCGCCTTCTTCGTGAGATTTTAAGGTAATCAAACATTGGGTATTTTTCTCAACTTTTGGGTCAAAACGTGATAAACATAATAGTCCGTTGAAATTTCCGCTAACTCATGACGGCCTGATTAAAAAATATAATCAAGCTGAGTTAGCGACCCAGTAAAAATGCAGACCCCAAAGGAACGATGTTTAGCGTTTTTCACAGATATTTGACGCAAACCCCTATATCTACTTCCATGTCGTTGGTCCATATTATGGAATTGGTCCTTATTATGGTTGGTCCCTAAATGGGAAAATGTCGATCTTGGACGAGTGGCTCTTCGACCGATTTTACCCAAATTTTGTGTAGGTGGTTACTGCGGGCTTGTGTCAGCCAATTAAAAATGATTAGTCATATAGTATGGAGTGAATTGAACCAATGAAATGGCTGCAAGGGTTGTTTGGGTTACCTTTGACCAATTACCGAGCCGAAAATAGTATTTGACTTGAACTTCGATTTTCGATTACAAAAAATTGTCCTAGAATTATGGGACGCATACGATGCACTAGCCCCATCCCTTGGGCGTTATTTACAGTTAGAATTAACTTCATAGCATGTTTCCTCTAGGAGTTAGAAAAAATTTGCCGGGTGGATTTAAAAAAAACTCGTCATTTTGTTCTCGCCAAAACGGTCCTTTAATTACCATTTTATTATCATTATTTTGGGCCAAAAGAATCCATTAAATCGAAAACCAAAATGTCTTGAAATTCTCATCATTTTGTGATTTTCAAGAATAGGATGTCAAATAAAGCAAAACGCGAATATGGATATGTAATCCATATATTTATCTCATAGAAGGATCTTTCGGACAAAAAAATATAATGCTAAATACAAAAAAAAATTTAAATATACTTTGTCATGCTGTTTTGTGAATCATAAACCTTGGTTTGAAAAAAAAAAATGAAAACCAAAAACGAAATCAAGTTACCGAAAAAAACCTCTCTTGTCAAAATTTTTTGTTCATTTAGCTGTGACAGCGGACGGAAGTAAAAAAGTTTAGATTTTTTTTTATAAAAATTGGTGTGTTTCATGTCGAATTTTCTACTAAACTAAAATATAAAATAAACTCGAACATTTGTTATATTTACGTAGATTTGCTGGAACAATTATGTAATGTTTTCAGTTTTTAAAAACTTCGGTCCGTCTGGCTGTTATTAACGATGAAAGTCGATTTGGTAGTAAACTACCTAATCGGTTAGAGGGAGTTAAAGTAATAGTTTTTTTGTCCACTTTTGGGTTTCCTTTAAGGATATAGGCGGATCTGATACTTTAAGTAGGTATTGCGTAGGCGGAAAAATTGACTGTTGCTTTAAGCAGGTAGGTGGTGCATATGATACAAATAAAATTAATATCTATAAAATATTGGAAGTATGTAATGTACAGGGACAAAACCAGCTGATTTTTAGATTGAATCGAAGGCCATCCCAACGCCCAATGCTCCCAACACTGAGGCCAGTAATGAGACTCAATGCATTGTGCTCAATGCGGAAATTTACTTTCTTGTTTTTCGCCCAAAGTACCCTTTTAATGTTTGGTGAAATTTGGCCAACTTTTCCAACACTGGATATAATATATAATTCATCTAATAAAAACGACCAAATACTTTCCAGTTGTAATTTAATAAAGTATAACAAAGACATAACATTTTTCTGCTATATGGCTGTTGGATTGACGAGCCCGCCGATTGAAGATCATGCAAATAACATGGTCGGCCCACCAATCACTTTTTTAAACAGGTTTGTAAACTAAATCAGTGTTTTAGAATACTATTAAATAGAACACGGAAGAGGTGTTCTATTAAGAATCATACATAAATCTAAATCTAAATAAAAAAAGAACCGTTGGTGATAATCAAAATTGGACAATGGACGACTAATTCAAAAACGAGTTTTCATATTAATATCACACCAAAAATTTATTTTCAGTCATGGCAGGCATATAGTCAGTGTCATCCACCAAAATTTCCAACACGCCGTTCCAGCCCAACAACTTAACCCCCCGCCACCGCCCGCACCGCCACAGACCATTTCGCTCAACAAAACGCTCTCGAGTGCCCTCGCACCACCTTCGTGCTCGACGAGAATGCCAATGTCGATAACCCGGCAGGATCTTGAGGGGCTGCGTGAGAAATCAGTTGCGATAAAAACGTGCATGACGATGACAATGAAGGAAATCGAGAACCTGATTCGGGGCAATATGGTCGTTAAACTTTCCAATCGAAGAAAACCAGATCAAAGTGAAAAATACCCATGCAAATTTTGTATATGGCTTAACCATGAGACGAACGGGCAGGTACGGTTAAGGTCCTTCAAGCGGAAGGAGGAAATAAAACGACATCATATGCTCCATTTGCGATACAAGCGCTTCGAATGCCAACACTGCCCTTATAAGGTTAGTTTTTACCCTTTTCATGTTCAAATAATCAAAAAGAAAAAAATCGAAATTTGACCGCCTACAACAAAACCCAGATTGTGTGATTTACAAAAACCCGGTTTTTTAATTTCAAAATTTTCTTGATGAAATTGGACTCGACCCCTGTATCAGCGATTTTTGATTTGAGCCCGTTTTCATGAGGCAAATAAGCCGTTTTGTGACGATAGTCACGATATGACCCCAAGAGTTAAAATTTTTTTATTTGTCAAATCGATCGTACTACCCTTAACAAAGTTCGAATGAAAATGGAAATTACGTAATAATTAAATCAAGAAAAAAGTTTTTCAATTACATGTATGTTGAAAAAAAAACTAATCAATCTAACCACAAGTTTTTTCTAGGCTTTACGAAGTGATCATTTACACCGCCATATGAAAAATAAGCATCCCGAGGTTAACCACCGGGGTCCCCAGTCAAATCGCCGCAAAAAACGGGACGATCAACGCGAGCTGCCTTTTGGTGTGGTCTTCTATAAACAAGTTGTGCTAAAAACACCTAACCCCCCGCCAAATGGGCCACCGTCCCGCCTCAATATGGGCCTAACTGGCTTAATTAGTAGGCTTTTCTAGTCAGATATTAAAAATATGATTTTAGTCCCCCTACTTGCTTAACTAAAAATTGAGAGCGGAACCCCTTGGGGGCCCCAACTAAATCTGTGAGAAAACTTGTTATACACTCTTATGACACTTTTAACACTGATTTATGATCGTTTGTGTAGGTCTGATGGCTGTCAGACTGATTGCAGTCATTAAAAATAAATCCCTCGTTACCTAATTAACAACTAACGGAGCGCACTTATATGATCTTCGACTAAAAAACGAAGTTACGTAAGTCAGCGAATTTGAGTTTATCTGACGCTCCATACAATTTCAGTTATTACAGTGAGTTGACTTGATTAGTGTCACTGACTCAGAGACTTACTTTTAATTTACCTCGGCGCTAGTCAGATTATTTACAAAGGCGATTTTTCGCTTAACGCCGTTCGTGCGATAATAATTTTGTTGTCACGATTGAACCTTCCGGAACATTGGGCGTTAACTTCCTTTTTGCTGCATGACAGTCAACTTGATCAAGGTGATCCTTTAATAATAATTGTTTTAACATCGGCGCTTGAGCGTAAACAACTCCCCTAGTTTTGATATATCGTTTTCACGTAATTTTTCCAAAGTCGGTTATTCTGGACGCATGGAATGGTCCGTACGGACCGTACCGACCTCTCCTTTTTTAATTTCGAGCAATTTTTCGCGAAATGTAATCTTTCGTACCTCGCGTTTGGCTTTACGGTATGGCCCATATCGTAGCTGAGATAATAATAGTATAGTTAGTTGGTCTTAGGGAGCTCAGATCGTGCATAAAACGCAAAAAATGTTTAGGCAGCTAAATAGGGTGCCCAAAAATCTAAAAATAAACTTTTTACACAAAAAATACATAAGCGTGTCCGTACTGAGCTAAAAAAACAATGCAGAAATTATTAGGGTCTCAAACTTTAACCGAGCTCGGATCGTGCACCAAACGTTAAAAAAAACTTTAGGCCTCAAAAATCTGAAAATTATTTTTTTACAAAAAAAAAAAAATTGAAAAAATATTCGAGCGTATTCGTATGACCTGAAAATACAATGCACGAAGGATTAGGGTCTCCAACGTTTAAGCGAGCTGAGATCGTGCACCAAACGTGAAAAATCTTTAGGCGCTCAAAAAGCTAAAAATTATTTTTTCACACAAAATTAAAAAAAAATATAAAAGCGTATAGGTAATTATCTGACAAATATAATGCACGCAAAATTGTGGTCTCCAAAGTTGAGCGCGCTCAGATCGTGCACCAAACGCAAAAATGTTTAGGCGCTCAAAAATGAGCTTGAACATTAGAGATAAACTTTATTATGACATAGCAGCAATAGAATCAACGCTGTTTGAAAATGATATAATTAATTTATTGCAGTTTGCGTTGATTGCAAGGAAATATATACTACTATGTCATAATCAACTTATGGCACATAAAATCGATTAAGGATGAATATGGGTCGATGTGAGTCATAAAAAAGAGGCGGCCAAATAAAAAAAGAGGCGGCCTGTGGGCCAATTGAATCTGTCTGATCCAATCAGCGTGCTCAAAAACAGCAATAGATCTTTTTTTTGTAAACAAACTAGAGAAACTAGAGAAACTAGAAATTACTCGTCACTTTTTGAGAAAAATGACTCACATCGACCCATATTAAGGAGGGGTCCGTCATGTTGTGTACAAACTAAACTTGAAAATCAGTAAAGCGTATTTCTGTCCTAAATTTAATGTTTTTACTACAGTTCAATATGTTAGCTAATATTATAAAGCACGGCCAAGTTCATTTGGCTACTGAATTCTAGAAATTTCGAGCTTTCAAAATTACGACAAAAATTGAAATTAATAAAAATGGTCATACAATTTTTGAAAAAAACTCAAAGTTCACATGTTTTTAAATCTCGAATATTTGTACATGAGGGTAATCTACAATATTCCAAAAAATAGTTGAACATAATTTGGTTGAAAATTTTGACAATTATCACAGGGCATCACACACTTTTAGTTTCAAAAGTTTAAATTTTATCAGTCAACATTTTAAATACGTTTGAATAACTTCAACTGTATTTATGGTATTAATATTATTATTGTGGCATAATTTGACGCAAATAATAATGGCAAAAATGACCTGTCATTTGTTCGATATCTTTTTTCTTTCATGTAATTTTAAGGTTACGAAGGTTAAAGATTTTGAAATTTTGAACCTTTTTTTAGGTTTTTTCAAGAAATTTTTTGTTCTAGATCAATTACGCAAAAAATGACAGGTCATTTTCTGTGCCTTATTATTCCGAACGTTTCAACAAAAAAAAGGAAATCCATAGTTTCAACAGTGTTGGTGGTATTCAAGCGTTTTTGTTGCCGTTTTTGTCAAGTTCAAGACCCGATACACGATCGGTGCTGAAGACTAAGTCACCAAAAATATGTCCATGAGATGCCGGAAGCGGTGTTTTATTGATACAGAGAGAAAAAAAATCAATCACTTCAATATAACGTGCTAAAAAGCGTTTTTCCCAAACGTCAAGTTTGTAAACAACACGACGGACCCCTCCTTAATCGATTTTATTAACTACGTGTCAATACCGTCGTTTACAAATAAAACCCGAAACTCACATGACCATCTTGGGAAAATTTCCCAAAAATTCAAACTTTCGTCAAAGTGGCAAAAATGAAACTTTAACAATGGTCGAAATCGCGGCGGTCGGACCCAATCGCTCTTACATAAATAACGAAATTACGACAGAGCTTTCCGCCTACGCTTTCGGGTTTATCTGACCAATTTTTTGTTCATGTGACCACTTTTCAGGTCTCGAAATGGTCACATAGACCCTCAATGACTGTATTTACTAAAAACGTAGAAAAAATACCCTTACTACGTTTATATTCAACATTTATGCGGCCCTAGTAAGTTACTCACTGACTGTAATAACTCACTGTACTAACTCGAGGTGGTCCTAATTCTTGAACTCGAATTAACTCTTACGCAATACAACCGACAAAAAGCACACCTAAATGAGCTCTGTCTAACAAACCAATTCTTGACATTTCAAGTAAATCCGACGCTGGACTTACTAAAGCACCGATTTTAAAAGCTTAACATTAGTTGCACGATAAAACTGAAAACGTGATTGGTACCCAATTTTTTTTCACAAATGGAGCCCCAAGAATTAATCTACGCGGTTTGTTTACTAATTGGAGGGTCATTGTCGATTTTATTGCTCAGCTTCATGTATTTTAATTGTATTAAAAAGAGAATGATCGAAAAACAAAATACCGACCAATCCGAAAAACCTCCAGCAGCCAGCACTACCCAAGGCCGCCCGCCATTATATAGGGACCTTGGCAAAGTCACTTTCATGAATGAGTTGGTTAAAACTATCTCATAAAATGCTCTCTAGCGCCAAAACGTGTCTCCTTTTTCAATTTTTTTTATTTCACCAACGCAATTTACGCATCAAACTGCATCATATATGTGAGTTTCAGATAATTCTATTTTTTTTCCGTGCAGAAAAGTCTGAAAAGTCTCATTGTTGGTTTCGTAATAAGTTTTTAGTTACGCCTCACAGTGACAGTCTGTCATCCAACATTTCCACAATTAAGTCACGCACTCTCAGACTAGGCACATACTACCATTCCAACAAAATTTATACATGTATTTTTTTTTATTTCAGGTAACTTTATCTGTCTTCCTTTGGGGGTTGTCCTTGAACATGTACTACAGGGGTTGCCAAATAAGGGTCGTTTTCGTGTGTTAAAAAATCAACCTTTATATAGTGGCCCAACCGTTAATTGGCGAACCAAAGATAACAGGATTTTATTGCTTTTACTGTATAACAATATGATGTTTTGCATTATATGTTTCTTTTTTTGTCAATTTTATAATTAAATTTAAGTTTTATAACAATTTAAATTAACTATTTATGTAAGTTTACAATAAAATTTTTAAAAATGTCCGTAGGAATCAATGTTAAAATTAGCGACCCGTATTTGGCAAAAACGACCCTTATTGGAGGGGCCCTTATTTGGCGAACCCCCTGCACTAAATTACGCCCTACTACCAAATTTTTTGTCAATGTTTATCTGTATAGAATATACTTGTTCCTTGCATAAAGCTATTTGTAAATAAATTATCTTGAGAACTCTAGCAGACTGTGAAATTCATTTTGTCAGTCTCAGCGCAGACACACCGGTAACCAAGTAAACGGTTAATCTCGGTTAACCGACGGTTGTGGCTGTCCAAACCGAATTTCAACTTCTTTGCCGTTTTCGCTGACATACTCCGTTTTTCACAAAAATTGGGTCCTAACCTATTTTTGGGGTGTAGATTCCGATTTTGAAGTCTATTTGTGTACGGCGGCACTCTTACCGGAAGTTCGCCAAAACTACCGGTTTTCTAGCCTGTGTTAACTGAAATTATCGGTTTTCACTAATTCTAAGGGTAATTGAGGTCAAAAATTCCGAATCTGAAACTAATATTTCACAATGACCGACAATTGTCCGGTAATTTTCGGTTTTTGGTCTTAAAATGCTCAAAATAACCGATTTGGACCGGTTATAGAGTAATTTGGGGTCAAAGATTCGAAATCTAGCATCAGTTTAAAAACGTAACTATGATTTTTTTACATATCAAACCTTTCTGATTACGTCAAAATACATCTTTTACATAAATACGATTTTTCTGACGGCGACTTTCGAAAATCGGTTTGGACCGCCTAGACACACGGTTTTCCTTAAAATTATGCAAAATAAAATAAAGTCCATCACCCGGTTATCCAGCGAACTCTGAGCCACTGGGCTTTTTGCCAGGTACTGGTATATTTACTGTACTCGGCGCTCCAAGTGACGGAACACCAAGTAAGGTTAGGTGGACTGATAGTAAGGGTAGGGTGTGTTTCAAAAATTAATGATAATGGACGCCAACTAAGGATATCCAAAATAAATGCAGTTAAGGGTAGCCAAGTCACAGTAGATATTTTTTCGGAAGTTAAATAAATCATTAATAAACCTAATGGAATTAAATGTCAGGCTTATCTAGGTTGTCAAAACCGAATTTCGAATGTCCGGGACAGAAAAATCGTGTTTTTGTAAAAGATCTACTTTGACGTAATCAGAAAGGTCTGATATGTAAACAAATCATAATTACGTGTCATAATTTTTTGACAATTTTTATGAAACAGCGATAACTTTCGCTAACAACCCCGAATTACACGTTACCGCAAATAAAAGCCAATTGAAAACTGTATTTGGTGTTTGCCCGGTAAACACCGGTTTTTTGGTATAAATTACCGGTTTCGACTGGTTTTAAATTAATTTGGGCTCAAAAATTTGGAATTTGAATAAAGTTTTCTTAAACGACCGATGATTGTCCGACTATCGGACTCCGATACATAACGTTTTTCACTCAAAATTACCGGTTTCGACCGGCAAAGAAGTTGAAATTCGGTTTGGACAGCCTAGGGTCATCTCCTAGTGAAATGAAGGCGTTAGAAGTGAGAAGGCGAAGTAAATACATCCACCCTTTGTTTCGAATTAGTGATTATATCAATATTGTTCAACGTTCCTATTAAACTTGATACGGCTCAACGTTGCTCAATTGTAAGTTAAATAATTTATTTCTTTCTTATAAAAATAACGTGGTTTAAATGAAGTATGCGCAAAAATGAATTTTTGTTTTTTATTAACTATTCTGTCCAATTCTCTCGGATTCAGGATAATTCAAATGGACCTTCCGAAATATATGTTGCAAATAGGTTAGTTGCGAATTAACCGGATAGATTTTTTTCTGAAGTTCAATTGGTATGAAATTATTTTACGTGATTTTTGACAGATCCGCGTTCATTATACGACAATTTGTGATTTTTCATGAAATTTATAGCTAACATCCTTTTAAAATGAAAATGGTACGTGTTTACCCGAGAAAGTAACTTACTTTTTTTATTCTTAACTACCAGGGGGAAGTGCGTGTGAATAGACACGCAATTTGTTTTTCGTCGATTTAAGTCATATGGAGGCCCCGTACGGCAAAAAGTATATTGGTGGCCCCCTCAACTTTTCGAGAAAATTCGATTGACGGTGTTTTTTGCGTAGGTTCGGGATTTAAAACAGCTCTCTAGGGGGAGTAAATGCGCGCGAGATTTATGCGCGCGAGATACGTTCTAGACAGAAAATCTCGCGCGCGAGATACGTGTCCACCCTCTAGGGGGCTTTGGTGGGTCAAATCAATTTCTAAATTGTCATATCGACGTAGTTTGACGAGCTTTAAAACGTACCAGTTTTTTTAATTATTGCGAATTATTGTGAATTTTTTAAGTGCGTGTTTATTTACACGTATTTTCCCACTACGGGTTCCCAAAAACTCCTTCCCCCTGAGAGTTAAGTTCACTCTCGGGTGTTTTTTTTCGAAAAACAAGCGCGCTTCATTTTTCCAACAAATACATGACTCATGGACCATGAGTACTTCGAAATTGAAGATATTTTTAGTACAGTCCTACACCACTTTCACGCATATACAGTTCGCGAAACAACTTCGCTACGGTGCGAATTCAATGTATACTTATTAGTGTAACGTATAATTCCTGGGGCCCTAATAAAGTTAAGGACTGACCGTCATAGTTTATGGGCATGAATAAATACAAGTCATAATTGGAAGATCATGATTCCTGTTAGTTCTAACCGGAAGTCAACAGAAAGTTTTTCTATAAATACCTTGGTCTAGTGCTAGTCCATTTGCATAAATTCGTATCAAAAGTACTTCTCGAAATTGTACAAGCGGGTAAAAACGCAACAAAAAGTTCCCTTTCCAAAAGTAGCCTTCCATGCTGGGCTCGGCGTAAGTCAGAAAAAAAATGAGCTGTACTGGGCCGTCCTCTCGGGGTCGAAAAAAAAATCGAACTGCGCTCGGCTGTGCTCTCAAGCTCAAGTATAAAGATGAACTGCACTGTGCTTGCCAGCTCAAACAGAAAAACGGACTGCGCTCGGCTGTCCTGTTCAGCTCGAAAATAAATGTGAGCTGTGCTCGGCTATGCTCTCGGGCTCAAAAATTAAAATGAGCTGTGCTGTGCTCGAGCTGGGCAGCGCCACCGAGCTAGGCAGCTCAACCGAGCTGGGCAGCTCCATCGGGCTTGGCAGCGCAGTCGAGCTCGAAAGGCCAGCTCTACAGCTCAATCGGGCTGGGCAGTTCAATAGAGCTCGAAAGGTGAGCACAAGAGGCGAGCTCGACAGCCAGCTGTCGAAAATATTAAAATGAGCTGTGCTTGGCTGATTTTCGAGCTCCAAAATTGAAATGAACTGAGCTGGGCTGCGCTGTGGAGGTTCAAAATTTTGATGAGCTGTGCTGACCTCGGCTGCCCAGTTCACGAACTGCCCAGGGCAGTTCACTTGAACTGGGAAGGCCAGCTGGCTGTTGCCGAGCCCTGCTTCCATGATAACTACCCGAGTCTTATTCGTACCTAATTGCACGGATACGGCTCTAACAACCTATTAGAAAATATATTTTAGCGAAGGCAAATTTTTCACCAGTAAAAACTCTTCTTTCAACTGAACAAAAAGAAAAATTTTGGGAACGTTTCCGATAGCGTGTGCCGACAACTCAGAATGCTGAACTTGTATAAACTTCACTTAAAAATTCACAACAATTAAATATGTTTTAAATGACATTATACTTTTAGTTATTGCTTGTTAAAAGGCGTTTAATTTGTAAAGCCAGCACAAATTCTGATCTCAAATAAAATTGCCATACGTGGATCTCAGCTGCTGATTTATTTCCAATATAGTCACAGAAATCCATTTATTTGCCGAAGCTAGAAGACGCAATTGCTTTTTTGGCAAACTTTGGAAAGTCACAATAAAACGGTGAAGACAGAATTAATATGTTGGACAATTGTTTACTCAATCCCGGATAGTCTTTAATCCAATTATCTTTTCTCGGTTAAGAGCCTACAAAAACGGGTATTAATCGTCAGTTATTTAAGTCCGGTTTATTCTAAGGGTCTACACACAACGCAGGTATCTGGCAGATTTAACGTGGTAGACTTCAATGCATAATTGCGCAGGGATTAGGTTAAATTCCCAATTTAACCCCAAGCACGATTATTAAACACATCCATGAGCACGGGCCGGACATTTGTCCGGCTCTTCTTCTACTCCTCTCTAAGAGTGGGTAAAATCTCACTATAAGCAAATCGATAGTCAGGAATCGAATAAAGATACTCTCGAATGATCCCCAACCACCCTCGGACACTTTTTGGTCGATTTGACTACAAAAACACAAATTCACAAACGATTAACCGGGCGACGTACGAGGTTCATTTTGTAGGCTAGTGCACCGTTGATTTCTTCACAGTTTTGGAAAAATATGGCAGAAACAAAAATGCGCGTGAAAGCTATAAATTGGAAATAACCTATTTTTTAAGATGTCCTAGGTTCAATCAATGACTAATTATTTTTTATTATGTATAAAAAATTTGTATGTTGATGTGCTCTCCGACTTTGTAATCAATTATTATATGTTTTTTGTCAATGTTTAGTCATTTAACGAAGCCGAACAACTCGACAATTGTGTTTTTTTTTCACCCGGGGTCGGACAAACGGCCGTGGGTCGTGCTTAGGGGCTAAACGTGAAAATATAACGCGGTATTTCGGATATGAATCGATCAAAAAGCGTGACTTTATANATCACCGTATAAAATTTCAAGTTACCAGTGTAGTCTTATCCAAAACAAAAATCAATATTTAGGTTAGATAAATTTACGTTATATGCTTGGGTACTTTCAGTGCCGTACGAGCCCGATGGGTTAATGGAGAAAATTTTTTGATAATTAAAAAAAACGTGATTTTGGTGCTTAATTCATAATCCGTTGGCCGTTTGAGTTTAACGTTAACCGTTAACGAATAATACTTAATAAAAACGCCGCTTGGACAGATCTGTCCAAAACGGGGCATGACAGTTAACGAAGCCGAACAACTCGAAAATTGTGTTTTTTTTTCACCCGGGGCCGGACAAACGGCCGTGGGTCGTGCTTAGGGGCTAAACGTGAAAATATAACGCGGTATTTCGGATATGAATCGATCAAAAAGCGTGACATTATAACCTTGATAACTTGACATGCAACGTCTTCCTCATCCATTCGGGTTCGAATTTGGCCAGCGAACTCCTGATTGGCTTTAAGGTCGGATCTGGTATCACCCGCATCGTCCATCAAGGTCAGATAGTCTTCGTCGTCTATATCAAGTATCTGATATGTTGTGATTGCAACTCGCGGTACTTCCATATTGTGAGTCGATGGGCAAATATCTTCAACTTTTTTACCGTCTAAAAAATACTGAAAGTAGTGTATGGACTTCTCACTCTCGTTTAACTAATACTAGTAGTAACACCTCGTTATTTGTTAACCGGCATTTGTGCATTAATGTTCCAATGTCAGGCTCCTAAAATATTGTATGCCCTTTTAAAGGGCACCGGGCCTTTCTAAAAAATGTATATCGCGAAAATCTATACAGAAAACGTTTTCTTCAAAAAAGGACAGCGAAAATGACGTTCTTCTTAAAATGACGTTTTTCTTGAATAAGGCGTTCTTAACTCCCAGGGGGAAGTGTGTGTATATATACACACGACTTGTTTTTTCGTCCGCTCTCTAGGCCCAAATCAACTTCTGAATAGTCAGATCGACGTAGTTTGACGAGCTCTACAACTTGGCTTTAACGGTTTTTTTTGAATTATAGCAATTTTGTATTTATATATACACACAATTCCATTTTTACTCCTTCCCCTGAGATTAAAAGTAGACCTTTCTCAATTATTACGATTGGTGGATTATAAATTTTCCTAATAGGAAAATGCCCCGACACATATTTTCAAAAGTTCTCCTAGAATTATTTTCAACCAAAATTTGCCGTGCCCTTCAAGCGTCGGTAGTTACCCTCCGAATGATTTTAAGTTGACAATTCATACCGAAAATATCCACAGCAACGAAGTGAACCTTGGCATGTCCGTGTTTTCCAGTTTTCGACGTTGACATCTCTACTATTTTTGCTGCCATACCCTTTATGATAACGTGGCCATTTTTCCGAAGAGAAGAGGCTTGCAAACGGGATGTTAACTTAATTTATAATACAATAACAAAACTAAAAATGACAACCACAATCATTCGGATTATACATCCCTGGCTTGAGCTGGGTATCGATCAGCGGCACCTGCATCAGCGGTTGGAAAGTCGTCGTCTTCCTCCATGCAAGTTACTAAAAAACTCAATTTTACTAACCAAGACAAATTAAAGATATTCATAAACGTTACTGTCGTTTCATTGAGTAAAAATAAACACCAAAAAATATATCAATTCTCCAAAACATGTGTATGCAAGGGCCTGTCTGAATTAAAAAAAACTGCGGTCCGGCTTTAGATTTCGCTGATTTTTTTTGTATATCTGATTCGGCTCTGTTGGTCCCTATTTAGTTTTTTTTCGCCAAAACGCTCCTCTAAGGGCCTCATTCACGGAAAATTTATTCTTCTTTCGGCGTATCAACTAAATTTCGAAAAATTGATTGATTTTTCTTTAAAAAAGGCATTCCCTTTTGATCTCGTAAATAAGGAGTAAAATCCACTTTTTAAGAACGCTCTGCGGGGACTTTGTTGATGTCAGAACAGGCTGTAAATGGCCTCAAATACTAGGGGGAAGTATTTTAACTCCCACGGGTCACTTAGTCCAAATTTGGACTAAACGCCCTAAAAGGACTAAAAATGACCCTAAACCGGTCTTAATCAAAAATTGCTCAAACACGGGTCTAGTTAAATTATATGGGAAACAATACAAAACATAAAATGGAACTGATATTTTTTTCGCCCTCACATGGTCACAAAGGCATCTAGTCCAAATTTGGACTAAGTGACCCCTACTGATTATATGCCACTTGTGACCCTTTGGAGTTAAACAAATTTTACATAAAATTTGGTGTAAACAATCACCCAAATTGAAATCCTTATAATTTTTTTAGTTGTTCACAGAAATAGGAACGATAAAGGCGAGCTCGTAAATAATCTCTATCTTGATCTTCATAATTACATTAATCATTATACTTCTTTTTTTTAAATATTGATGAGATGAACACAGTTTCCGGTTCTAATAACCAAATATAAATACTCAAAAGCTAAGAAATATGCTCCTAAGTGACTAAAATATTAAATGCGTATATTTATTACAATAATTTGCAGATTGGTAGAATTGAAACCATGATATACGGATAAATGTTTTTTGTCGGAGTTCTACGGCACAAAGGCTATCAGAACTAATGTCTTTATAAAAACAGTTTTTTGATACTGAACTTTTTAAACGAATTTTTATCGTTCGATTACCATATCAAATGTTGATAGTAAAACTAGGTTCTCAAAGTCTTGTCAGGTCAAGATCGTGCACAAAACGCAAAAAATTCAGACGCCCAGCAATCTAAAATTATTTGTTGTGTGTTCGTAATAACCCTATGACCAAATTTCGGCAATTTCTAAGGACTTTTTCAAAATTCAACATTTTTTCACAGGGCTTATCTGATAGTCTTTGGAGATTGCAATACTTTGATTTGACTCCAAAAATGAACATAAGGACAAAAAATACAGCAGCAAATTAAATTTGAGCGTAATCTGACCACTTTTGAAAATATGGGTTTTTGTTAATATACCCATATGGGGTATTTTCCATAAGGGAACTCACAAAAAAAACCGTCAAAAAAAAAGCTTTCAAAAATGAGTCGACACCTGTTTAAGCGATTTTTTATACTCTTTCGTCGTATGTCAAAATTTGCTGCTTGAAAAGTTGCCCTATTTACAGGGTTTTCTTATTAATCTTCCTATAGTCTTTTGGAGACGCCTGAGAACTTTTATATGGTTCCCATCTAATTCGTCGTGGTCAATTACCCTAAAAACCGCATCGTTCTCTTTGGTATAAAGCCTACCATAGCCGCTAGGGCGTTTGGTCCAAATTTGGACCAATGTCCCTCTAAGGATTATATGCCACTTGGGACCCTTGGGAGTTAACAAACCGATGAAGACAAAATTATTACTTTATAAAGAACTGTAGATATTTCGGTGAAAAAATAGGAAAAAAGTGGATAAGTCAGCACAAATTCCACCACAAAACGCCTATGCGGCAATACCAAGCTTGGAATTTTTTTCTCGTATTGTATACAGTACCATCGTATTGTATACAGTCATTAGTTCCAATACGGACGTTTCTGATTCTCCAAAATAGGGTCCATTTTGGGATGAATTGTCATAAAGTGTCAATTTTCGACAGTTTCGAGGACATTTTTTTTTCAGAAATAGCGTCCGTATTGGAAGGAAGTGTACGTATTGAGTGCGAGAGATTAATAACTGTACCCTATATACACCACAACCAGTTATGTTAGCACCTTTTCTGATTTCATGAAATTCCATCCACGCCTAGTTATATTACCAATCGCCTATGTCGGGAGCTCCGAGTTAAGTCAAAAAAAATTAAAAGAGTTCTGATTAGGTCCTCCAGTCAAATGGGAATTTTTGGGCCATTTTGATTACTTGCAACACACATTCCCCTTGTATATTTATGAACCAGCTTATAATTTATCCCTCGAGGTCACACTATATAATAAATTGATTATTCATTTTTACTGAAAATGTTATAAAGTATAAAGCCTCTGTTTATGGGTTGAGCCCAATGTTCCGAAAATGCAACATCTGCTATCGACGGCCGTCGACATCGAAAATTTCAGAATGAACGACGAACGACGACCCTCGCTCTATCGTCGACGGTCGTCGACAAACAACGCTTGTCTTACCATTCTCACTTATTTTTTAAGCAAATAATATTCAATTTAAATGAATTGTATCAACAAAATTAGTATGTTATTCTTATTAACCAATTATTGTTAATTATAAGTGATGGCGCTTATTAATTTAAGCGTGTTCTGAAACTGCGACATTCGGTACCGACAACCGGTGGTCGATTCCAAAATTTTGGGACTCATCGACGAACGACGACCGTCGCTCTGAACGCATCGACGTCCGGGCGACGTCCGCTACCGCCAAATTTGGGGATTTTCGGAACACTGGTTTAGCCTCTATTTAATGTTTTTACATGTAAATGTTTTTAAAAATTGTTTTGTTTTTTAAGTTCATTCGGAAATTTGTATTTTTACAAAGTATACAGTATGTAAGACCTATAGCCATAATGGGATCCCGAATTGTAATAAAACAGTCTAAATTTGTTGTTGAACAAATTAGTCGGAATCATTTTTCGCGAAATTGAAGTGCCTTGAAAAACAACTAAAAACAGTACCATCAGCTCGCGGGAGTTAAAGTAACGCCGCTTTGAACAGTGAAAACGTAGGGTTAAATAGTTTTATCAAAACAAAATCGCCTAAAAGTTTCCGTGACATATTGGTTGAAGACCGTTTTTTCAGTTTTCAATTCATTAAGAATATTCAATTATATTTTTGAAATTTATTTGTATCATGGAAATTAGTATTATTTTAAATAATTTATTTGAGAAGACAATTGATTAACGTGGTGCAACAAATTAAAACCGTACCCTATCAAACTTTTGACCATAATTCTTAAATTCTCAATTCTAGCTTAAAATTTAGACAAAGTATAAAAAAAACATGTTGATTTGTTCAAAAGAAAAGAAATGATGAAACAGAAGAATGTTCTTCATTTTACTGGGGTTCTATTGGCATTTATAAATACAAAAATTGCATTTATTTATCATGGGAACGTTGGGCGTTGGTTTGATTTTATTCCAAAAGTGTTGGGCGTTGGTGAAATTTGGAGCGTTGGCCAACTTTTCCAACACTGTTTACATCCATTTTATTTTCCGTAATTGAGTTTAAAAATATTATTAAAATCAACATAACATCTGATTGCCCTCAGCCGTTTGCAAACGACACATTTGTGTACTGTAAAAACAGCTTGGAGTAATCTGGATGAGAATGTAAACCTGTTCACTAGATGATTGACTATGCATAAAGGCGCAATTGTCCTTACTTTTATACAAATGCAAACATTCTAGTAGAAAAATAATAAGATGAAAANGTACAGGGTGAGGTAATATAGATGCTAAGCCGTTTTTGGTTCGGGAGTGCGCCGAGCGAATATAAGTCACCAAAAAACGGCTTAGCATCTATATTACCTCACCCTGTACATTTGCTAAAGATAAAATAAATCAAAAATTGTATAAATGTACTTGAACAACTTCGAAAACGAAAAAATGTGAATTTGACGCGTGAAGCGAAGACTTCGAAAATTATCATGAAGGGTAAGGCTGACAAAAAATCGACTTATCAACCCATGGAACCTACAGAAAGTCTCCTTTTTCGTCGAAACGGGACTCGTCGTCAAAATCAAAATCACCACCTTAAATTTATCGGCGAAAATCGTAATGTCGACATTGGCTTAAAAACTTGCCATATTGAAGTTCCCAGCAAAATTCGGCAAATTCAAGTCGTCAAAACAAAAGAGCTACTTCTAGCGAGCAACATTTTTTTCAATAAACCCAGATGTGATTAAGAAGACAATGACTATGGATAACGATTCGAAAGATTTCTGCGGTTGTGATCCTCTAAAATTGGTAGACGAAAATATTGCCAAAAAAGATTACTGTTTGGAAGTTTCGTTTGATGAGATTCCCAAGATTTAAAATGGACGAGCCCGTACAATTGCAGAATACCGAAAACTGATGGAAAAATAGCTGCAAAGTCCTCGACATTGGAGCCAATGAGCGACGCTGTTTGTACTCCACCAAAAGTTTCTGGAATAGACGACGAAAAGAATCGTACTCACCGTTCAGTGGAAGATGGACTGTTTTTAGTTTTTTTCCAAGGCACTTCAATTTCGCAAAAAAAAATGATTTCGTCTAATTTTTTCAACAACAAATTTAGATTGTTTTACTATACAGGGTGAGGTAATATAGATGCTGAGCCGTTTTTGGTTCGGGAGTGCGCTGAGCGAATATAAGTCACCAAAAAACGGCTTAGCATCTATATTACCTCACCCTGTACTTTGTAAAAATACAAATTTCAGAATAAACTTTATATGAATAAACTTTAAAAACATCATAAATACATGTGCATGTAAAAACACTAAACAGAGGCTAACAAACAGAGGCTTTATATTATTCAACTTTATCAGTAAAAATGTTTAATTAAAAATGAATAATTAATTTCTGTTGTAGTGTGACCACGAGGGTGCAAAAAATTTATAATATAAATTAAAAATATGATAAAGTATCTGGGAAAATTCCGGGCGTAGGCGATTGGTAAGATAACTAGGTGTGACATAAGCGATTGGTCACATTTTTTGGCGTTGGGAAATGAAAGTTCATTAAATCCGAAAAAGTGGTAACATAACTGCTTTTGGTGTATATATATTCGCAATATTGGAAATGTTGGGCGTTGGGATGCGTTGGCCAATCAATGAATTGAGCTCTATCGTTTGGGCCGACTTTTGAAAAACCGAACAAAAAATTGAAAAAAAATTGGGGGTCCAAAAATTGTTTTCAAAAATTTTCGAAAAAAAAGTTGTTTTTTTTTCAAAAACTTGTGAAAAATTATACAAAACGTATAATCTGATTTTTTCAATATCATATGGGATACCTGTTTTCCTGACGACCTGACTCACCCCAATTGTTATAATACGAGAAAAAATGATTTTGAGATGTTAACAAATTGACCTGATGGTTGCTCATTATGCCGTCATACGTTGAACTTGGGGAAAACGGACATTAACTTTGAAAGCTAACTATTAATTTTCTACAAAGTGGCTGTTACACTTTTATGTGATTTTTTTTTGTCGTCCCGAAAGTAAACACTGGTCCGCGCAGCCTAATGTTATCAATGTTAATGAATTATGGTGAGTCTTAATTGAGGCCGTCTATGATTGGACCTGCTTTACCTAAGCAATTTTAATTGGTCAGCGAAAAGGGCTTCGGCTCGATTTCTTCTTTTTTTTCTTCCATTCACTACTCGACACTCATCTTTAAAGTCTGCCACTAACACAGAGCAACACAAATAGACCTTACCTCCACTAGTCGATTATAAAGAAAAAAAAACAAAAATAAAAACGACACATTTTCATATAATTTTTTTTTTGTCTTACAAATCAGTGAGGAAAAACAAAAAAAAAATCATAGAGAAATCATAGTTTGAAACTAGAGATTGAAATACGAAGACTACGTGTAAGTTTACCAGAAGGAAATGAATTCTCAAATAACTGTTTGGGCTGAACAATAACTTGATTCACTGAAAATCGATTTTAACAGTCATGCGCATATTGGGTAGCTAGCTACCCATTTTCACTTTATTTGTAATAAAAAGAGAACGGCTTGTGATAATGAAAAACGGACAACGGATTTGAAATCAAAATTTTTTTTTACGTTTTTACATGGGATAAAAATATTTTTTTTAGAAAATTGTTTTTACGTTTAGGTCCGTGGATGACGAGGGTTAAGGTTGAAAGTCACCCCAGTAAGAGAAGAAGAACAGGGCTTCAAAATAAAATAATAATCAAAAAATCCGTTCATTATTTGGCGCGCTAGAGCAAATTGGGTAGCTAGCTACCCCAGATGCGCACGACTGTTATAGTAAACTCGATGCGCATAAGTGTTAAGGACGTTATCAGAATGTAATTTTTCATTTTTTTTTCATCGTGATAAAAACCTGTGTCCGAAACGGTATGGCCAATACCGTATTGGGTATGCGGAAAACATTTAAAAGTGGGAAATACCTTTAACTTAAAGGCTTTAAGAGTGGGAAATAACCTGTTTTCTCAAAAAAGGTGTGATGGGAAATTGCTAGATTTCTGTGAACGTACCGATAATTCATCGCAAACTAAAACGATAATTCAACACAAACCGTATGTACGACGTAAGCCACTTTAGCAAAATCAAAGGGACGTTCAGGATTGGGTGGAGAGCAAAGTTCCACAGCGCCCTTTTTCCGAAAATAAAAATAAATTTACAAAATGCTCCCAGTCCTTGGCTCAATTTAATAATTTTTCACATAAAACCTTCGAACGAGAACATCTGAGTATTACTCTATAGCCTATAGACTATAAGGGATGTCCAGAGGTTTTTTTTCTTCCAAATTGCATTTTTTTTTGTCATTTTTTGACAAAAATGGTGAATTTTGGTCGAGAAAAGTCCGTTTTACAAGAATACCGTTCGTTTTCTTACCAAACCTTGATATTTGATGATGCCGTATGTATTCTTTCTTGCATTACGCCGTAAAAATAGAAAACAAATATTAACTGCAGACTGCAGTACTGTACTGGGACGCTCCAGGGTAAGAAAAATCACTATCCGTTTTTAGGGAAAATTTTTCGTTATTGGTCGTTTTTTTAATCATCGTTTTTAAAGCAAACTTTCTATGTTTATTCTTAAAACATAGACAAGTTGAACTTAACAATAATAAAATTTAATAAAACACAAAAATGGGATGACCACTCAAGAATCATGACCTTGATTTTGGATTTCTATAATTGAAATTCAAAAATCCGAAACAACACGTGAAGCGAATTTGTTCAACGTTTCTTTTACAACTCAAATCAGTTTGTCATCGTCAAAGTTCTAAAACTAGTAACGTTTTAAGCACTTATGTTTTTGGAATAAAGTTATTTCTATATAGCCTATAAGCTGTATATACGCGAAGAGAAAATGCGAACGGTGCTACTAGCACCGTGCTAGGCTAAATAATTAACTGAAATAACACGACATTGAAAAAATATTACTGTTGTGATGATCCGCTCAAAACTATTCAGAATTTTTAATTAACTCTCAGGGGGAAGGAGTTTTTGGGAACCCGTAGGGGGAAATGTGTGTATATATACACACACCTGAAAAAATCACAATAATTCGCAATAATTCAAAAAACTGGTAAAGCCAAGTTGTAGAGTACGTCGATCTGACTATTCAGAAATTGATTTGGGCCACCAGGGCCCCCTAGAGAGCTGTTTGAAATCTTCAACATACGCAAAAGATAACACCGCCAATCGAATTTTCTCGAAAAGTTGAGGGGGGTCACCAATACGGTATCGGCAATACCCGTTTTGCCCTACGGGGCCTCCATATGGCTTAAATCGACGAAAAAACAAGTTGTGTGTATATATACACACACTTCCCCCTGGGAGTTAACAAAGTAAAAAAGTGTCCCAGTTTTGAGTGAACCAGACATTTTCACATGTTTTGCATTCCATTTTTTGAAGGATAACATAATTTACGGAAAATATAGGCCATCTGACGGCTTATCTAATCACCACTTAGCTCACAGGGGTGGTTGGTTACGAAATAAGCCATTTTGACTTTTATACGGGGGCTGCCGTTGACAGATTTTTTTCTATAGAAATCATGCATTTTTTTTTTCTATGAAATCATGTCTTATCGGACTTTGTTTTCCAAACAATAATCACTAGTAAAACATTTACGTTCAAGTCAGTATTTTGTACTTTGACCTTATAACCATTACCTCATGTACCAAGATTGTGTTTTATCTGCTATTTTTAGGTCCAAATGTAGGCTTTCCAATATTTTACCAAATGCTCTGACCATATTCATCCAAAGTTTGGTTATGAAAAGTTACAGACGTGGTGAATCTAAGGAGTGCCTTCTTTCAACCGATAAACAGTTAACCACGAAAAACTGGAAAATAACGGTTTTTTTCTGTTTTAGACCATTAGTTGGTACCAGTCGCATATTTTCATTATCATTTCTAAAACTACATAANTTTTTTAAAAAAATGTGGCAGGAGGTCCTAGAGTGAGCCGGGTTCCAGGGGCTAATTTAGAGTCCGAACGGTCTTTTGACCCGGAAAATCATCTATGAGATCCCCTAGGAGTTAAGAGCCAAAATTTAGTGGAACTACTAAAATCACTACGGGAAATATTTTAGTGCTAATAATATAGTATAATATAGTCTATATTGATTGCCTTAAATATTGTGGTGATAATATTTGAACTTGCATTTAACTCCTAGGCGCCAAATTTCACAAACAGATAAAAAAAATCGATATTTTTAGATCTAAGAATTAAGAACTGAAACTCGAAAGTATTTTTTGAAATGCCACTTGGTTCGTCCGGAAATCTGTTTAACCCCGATGCGCCGCTGCTCATAGGATGTGCGGTTTCAATTTTATGTTGCTCTCACGGTTAAACCAATTTATTAAGGGGTTGGTTTGATTTGACCAAATACATAAGATGGACGTTTACTTTCCAAAACGAGTTACAAACATTATTGTCGTACAGCGGGTTTTTGGAAATCGGGCCATTTAGGCGACCCATTTCGCGCTGTTTTTTCACAAAACACTTCTTGCGATATATAATAGCGCGTAGCGGACAAACTGTTTGTAATCATTTATAGATCCATTTATAAAAAAATAGTACGTTCAAGGACTTTAATTTAATAATATTACGAAAAATATTCAATCAAGAGTTAGCCTTTTATGGCCAGAAATCCATCACCAGTTAAAACTCAAAAATTTTCAGACACAAATGCATTACGGGGTTTTTTCGCGCATCACTATGCGTTATAGTGAAAAATACATTTAAAAAAATCGCACGCGCTCCAGGAGTTTAAAAATAAAAATGTGGAGTTAAGTCTGTCATACATTGTAGCACATTTTAGGCTTTTCAATTTTTTTAAACATTTCTTAAAGTTGTTTAAAATCGCTTTACTTGATTTATGTATCCTAAAAAATGCATCAGTAGTTGGCCACTGTTTTTTTTCTTTTCTTTGTAAAATCTACAATTGTGATTTTATTTTAAAAATTTTCACCAAATATGAAAGGAAATTGGCGCGTAATTTTTTTTTTAATCGGGTTCATTAGAAATCTGTTCAGAAAAAGCCAAAATATGGACGTCAAAGATCAGTTTTTGCGCGTTTTGGTACACTTTGCAAAAATTGACCGCACTTATCGAGCCATGGCGGCTCAACCAAATTATTTTTTTATTTCTTTTAAAATTATTCTAATAAAGTATAAAGAAGGGAGGTAAGTGCCGGACCGGCGAAAAGACACTAGGCCATTCGCGGCGCATCGGAGTTAAATTGATGGATGGAGTTAATAGTTGGCACACAACCTAAATCGACCCTAGAGAAACCTATTCCGGGATAAAAATTTTCATATGACCCCCGGGGTTCAAGTTACATCGGATTTCAGAATTAATGGGAATAGAGTGTCCCGCATGACATTCGATCTGTTTTTTACACACATTCATAATATTACACCTAAAATTAATAAAAAATGAAATTTAAAGGGGGCAAATTTAATTTTTATCAATTTTAGGCCAAAAAGGATCAAATTTGGGCACGCGTATATCCATTCCCATGACAGAGCAGCCCCAAGAAGCGGGGTTGAAAGCGCGCGTATAACCAATCCTAGGACAGAGCAGCCCAAAATTTTCAATTTTGTCATAGCTTTTGAAGCTCCTTAAGGTCAATGATTTCGCCATTTTTTGAGATTTTTTCAGATTTATCTCAATATTTTGCGATGTGATAAATTCCAAAAAAACCGTACGTCGCTTCATTTTAAATACAGTGATGAGGTTGGGCAACTTCGCCGGTCTACTCTATCATGAGACTGGTTATACGCGCACTTTCAGTCCCAATTCGCGAGGCTGTTCTGTCATAGGACTGGTTACACTTGGTCTTGCAGCCTCGTTTTACGGGGCTGTTCTCTCATGGGACTGGCTATACGCGCACTCTCAGCCCCGTTTTGCGTAGCTGTTCTGTAATGGGTTTGGATATGCGCGCTCTCATGCCCGCTTCACGGGGCTGCTCTGTCATGGTACTGGATATACGCGCGTCAAAATTTGATCCTTTTTTGCGTAAAATTGATAAAAAATGAAATTTGATCCCTTCAAATTTCATTTTTATCAATTTTAGGTGAAATTTTATTAATGGGTGTTAAAAGACAGATCGAATGACATGCGGGACACTCTATTCCTATTAATTCTGAAATCCGATGTAATTTTAACCCGGGGGTCATATACATTTTAAACACCTAAATAGAAAAAAATTGTAATAATAAAGTTTTTAACGTTAAAAAGGCCTGATCGTCCCGAAACGTCTCACTTTTTTTGAAAACAATTTTGATCCCGGAATAGGTTTATATGTGGCCGATTAAGGTTATGTGCCAACTATCAGCTCGATCCATCAATTTAATCATTGAAATCCCTTCGAAGTACCTTAATAATATTACAAATAGAAATGCCCCGCAGTTCCGGCAGATAATATTGACAAACTCTACCGACTTTCAGTTCTGAATTCTTAGATCTACAAATCTCTCTGTAAAAATATGAATTTTTTGTTCTGTTTGTGCAATCTGGCGCCTAGGAGTTAAATGCAAGTTTAAATAATATCACCAGTGGTGATTCACCACAATATTTAAGGTAATCAAGTTAGTACCCTAGCCAAGTTTCAGGTCTTAAGTTAAGACTCTTAACTCCTACACCTAAAGATATTCAGTTGTGTATACTTTTGTCCAATCTGGCGCCCAGGGCTTAAAAATCAAGTTTTATTTTAGCCTCAAAATGTTTAAGACAATCAACTCAGTACTCCTACCAAGCTTAAGATCTTAACTCATTTTTTTTTATCCACTCTTACTTTTCAATCAACTCATTACTCCTACAAAGTTTTAGATCTTAACTCTTACATATGAAAATATCGATTTGTTTGTCATTTTTGTCCAGTCTGGCGCCTAGGGGTTAAAAATCAATTTCGATTTTAGCATTTAATTTTTCAGGGCAATTAACTTAGTATTCCTACCAAGTTTTAGGTCTTAACTCCTAGATCTAAAAATATCGATTTTTTGTTCTTTTTGTCCAGTTTGGCACCTAAGAGTCAAAAACAAGTTTTTATTTTAGCACGAAAATTTCTAAAGCAATTAACTTAGTAGTACTAAGTAAGTACCCTTATAAAGTTTTAATCCTTAACTCCTAAACGGTCAATGACCAGTTTTGCACGGCTCGGACCATACCTATAATATTTACTCATTTTTTGACAAGTTAAGGGCGTAGGGGTTAAAATTATTTTTCGCCATTAGCCCTACAATGTCCCTCGTAGTCATTTTAGTAGATCTACTTATTTTTGACCGTTAACTTCTATGAGTTCTCTTGGCTCGTTTTCCGGGTCAATAGGCCATTCGGACTCTGAATTAGCCCCTGGACCCTGGCTCAGTCTAGGGCCCTAAGCACCTCGTTAAAAAAAATTTCCCTGAAATTTTTTTATGGCATCCCTAAGGATGGGCCTTTCGAATGCCGGGTTGGGTTTTTTTTTGTTTTCCGAAAAAATTTTCCGTGTATGGGGCCCACCAAAATTGGCCACTCATTAAAAAAAGTTGCATCGTGCGCGCTTGACCCGCGCTAACTCTACTGTAAGACCTCCTGCCACATTTTTTTTTAAATTTTTTTCGCTGAAATTTTTTTTGTAGGGTCCTGAAGGATGGGTTAATCGAATGCCGGGCTGTGGTTTTTTTTATTTTTCTGAAAATTTTTCCGTGAATGGGGCCCTTAAAGTCGGTTCAAACATGCTAAAGCTAAGCCGGGACTATCCTGGCAAGTGGTTTATCAGTTTTTGTATGGAGTTCTGATAATTATAATAATATCGATGAATATCGGAATAATCTAAAAACCCGTTCAACTGGAACCGGTTAGGTCGGATGGGTCTATTTTTTTTGCAAAAATATTTTCTGGTATATTCTGTCATTTGTGAAAAAAAAATCAAGTCGTTTACTCTTTCATTTCGTGTCCCTCATATCTAAGGTGGCGGTGCCAAATATATTGACACGAAGATCCCAAAAATCCGAAAAAGACGTTACGTTAGACGGCAAATTAAAACAAAAAACGCGTATAATCAGTCCTGACAATGCAGGCTGGTGAAGCGGGCTGATAGTGCGCGTGCAACCAGTCAGATTACGGAGCAGATTATTCTTATTCCCAACAAACTCTTTGTTAACTTTCGGATCCATTATTTCACTTGGTTATGATGCTCGTCTTCAGAATTAATTGTCATAATAAATTTGAAATCTCACATCCAATTTGCTTGACTTATTTTTCACTGTAAAATTATAAGAGGTTTTAAATTTGACTCTTTCAGTCCCGATTTTAATAACCCGTGGTCGTCCGAACAGGGTCAAGTAACCTTGTCTACGTATAAATCTTTTTGAGTTGACACTTTTTTGGATAAGGTTTTTTATAAATATTTTCGGGCTCAACAGGTCAAAATTTCTAAGTTCATAAGTTTTTTTTTGTCGTGGCCAATTTTCTTGTTTTTTAATTAATTCTTCTGCAATTGAGAATGACGATTAACGGAAAAAGATTTACATACTAGAAAGTTTATGTTTAAAAATACACAGGTTAAGACTTAACCGTTAAGTACTTAACCGTCCATTACTTAACTGTCCGGAACCGGTTTAACCGTCCATTTTTTAGCTAATTTTATTTCAGAGCTAACGCCTACGCCCTACCGGCTTAACCGTCCAGTTTGGTTTAACCGTCCGTTTTTTAGTAAATTATTTTGGAAATTTTCTCTTTGTTTCTCAAAAATTAATGTCATATAGCATTATTAGAACTTTTTCAATGGTCAATTGAGTAAAAAAGTATAAAATAGTAAGAAACAGTCATAGAAAAGAGTCACGTGTTATAGGAGATCAAGTTTTTATATAAAATGGCTATTTTTGCTTAACCGTCCACTTCGTTTTGTTTTAAATTTCCTTAAAAAAGTCGCCTACGCACTACCGGCTTAACCGTCCAGTTTAGTGGACGGTTAAGTACTTAACCTGGGTACATGTCAACAAGGAAATGTACGTCAAGAGACAGAGACGACACTGTGAATACTAATTAACACATTTAATATAGAGATCTAAGCGATATCAACACTGACGTTTAGGCGTACGAAACTATCTAATACATGCGCTCGCTCCCAAAAACTTCTGTATAACTACTGACGTCAAATATAAATTCTCCAATTATTATCATAAACGCATTTTTTATGAAAGCAAAAACTTTAGATTCTCAAGTTGAGAATTAAAAAAAAAGAAGAAAGGGGTTTTGCAAGATAAATTGCTCTATTTGCCCTCTAAAGTCGGTCTGAGTTATGTCGGTCTGGTTGAATCGGAAGTGAAAATCGAATTGTGCATACTACATAAAAATAAAATTATTAACAAAAAGTGTGGTTATAAGGTCTAAAATTTCCGATGAAATAAGGTCAAAAAAGGTCAAAAAAGTTATAACCTTCTAAAAAAGAATCATGTTTGCCGATTTTCTAGTCTGGAGCTAATTATATCATAGCAGATTTGCTAAACTACAGAGCGTATAGCATAAATTTCCGCTGTGCTAAGCACGTATGTTTTACTTAATTTCTAGATGGTTGCAGAATGGAGCAATTTTCCTTTTTTTTCTCGAAGGGTGCCCCTCTTTTCTCTCCTCTTTATCAATACCCCACTATACAAACAGTTAATTATATCCAAAAATCTATAAGGAATATTATTCTGTATGATCTGTCAGGTCTGAGCCTGGCACGTATGTCTACTTTATAGCGTGTACTGGAGTGAGAAAAAAAGTGTCACTGAGAAAATTTCGCTTGTAGGTTTGAAACAGTACTCGGTCTTATGTATAGTAAGACCCGCGTCGAGCTCGGTGACAAACCAGTATTTAATTAGTGAAGCTTAATGAGAAAAAAATCAAGTTATCAAATTTTTTCATGCTAAAAAGTACTAATATTAATAGGTCGCTTTTTTTAGCCTACTCCAAACTTGTAAGCGATTTCTAGAGTGGTTATCGGACATCTGGGGCTAAAAAAATCTGGTAGGCTAAAAAAAAGCGACCATAGTATTTTTTTTTGTTGGAACGCAAGAGAAAAATATGAATCCAATTACGAAAAAAAAATAAAGTGATATTAAAAACGTGTATACTTATTTATATCAGGGCGCATTGATAAAGAGGGGACAAAAGAGGGGCACCCTTCGAGAAAAAAAAGGAAAATTGCTCCATCTAGAAATTAGGTAAAACATACGTACTTTGCACAGCGGAAGTTTATGCTATACGCTCTGTACAAGCACGCGGCGTGCTGCACGCATTTGTCTCTTCACTCTTTATGTCGAAGTTTTCATCGAATTTTCATCGAATTAAACTTTAAAGATGAGATTAGAAGACGAGAATTAATTGTAATTCAAAAGACGTTCGAAAAAGCAACAACATTTAACCTTTGGACACATATTTTGAACAGTTCCGTGAACAGTTTGTCCGCTCGATCATTCGTAGTGTTATTACTTTAATAACTCCCATATCTGTTTCCATATCATTGGTCCCTATTATGCATTTTTTTTTCTCGCCAAAACGGTCATTTTATTATTTTGTGCCTATAGAACCCATTTAATCTAAAAATAATTTGGCCAAATTATAGAACTTAATAAGTTAGTAACCAAATGTGGAGAATAGAATTCTCAAAATGTATGCAGTGAGCTCTAGAATTTTTTGAAGGTCATATTTTCAGGTTCAACAAATTCTCTAACTACATACGTAGGATGGATTTCGGGAAAATTTCGCCGAAAATGAACCTCTTCATTTTATATTGCAAATAATTGAAATATATGTAATCTAACCGTGCGGATCGTCACCCAGATCATTAATCTTTTTTTTTCAAAAAACTGACCCTTGGATCAGTTTTCAATTTCCAATCTTTCTGCGTTTTCAGAAAACTGATTTAATGACTTTTAAGGCCAAAAACCGGTGATTTTATCATTTTTTTCGGAAACTTGCCCGATTTCGACCAAACCCACCGGTGCTTATATTTTTGACATAATATACGAAAGTTACTTTAGGGTGTGGGTGTTCATTTGGTCAAAACAGAAGTCTCGCAAACCATGTGGTTGTCGAGTTCTGGTCGCAAAACCATTTAGTGGTCGAAAAATACAAATTGCTCTCTAGCGCCAAGATGTGACATGCTGTCAATTTTTAAGTCATTTTTTTGAACTTCTTGGGTCATGGTTACCCCGTATATGAAGTTTCATCAAGTTCTGAGGTGTATTTCAAGATTTCAATTTCCCGGAATCCATCCTATACATACGTTTTGAGAATTCTATTTTTCCACATTTTCTTACAAAGTTAATTCTAGAATTTGGCAAAATTGGTTTTTGATTATAGGAGTACTATTGGCACAAAATCATTAAATGACCGTTTTGGCGAGAAAAAAAATGCATAATAAGGACCAATGACACGGAAACAGATTTAATATAAAACTTTTCAAGTAATAAGTTTCTAAACTAAAATTTTAATTACTTTGCAAACTATATCTTATCGAATTTGGAACTAGCCGGAATGACCAATAACATCTCGAAAAAATGCCGTTTATACTCTAATCGAGACGATAAAAATTCGGGAAATCTAATTTTTTGAGTCAAAAATTTTGATAATAAGTAATAAAACGCTAACCGTATCCCAGAAACCGATAGGCATCGGTCAAAAATGAGGTGAATTAAGAAAAAATTTTGTTAAAAACACATTAAGTCGTCAAAACGTCCGTTTGAAGGTTAACATCGTGATATTTTTTCTACTTTTTTCATCTATTAAGACTTGAAATATAGTTTTAAAACCGCACGGATCATGTACTGTTAAATTTTCTTCTGAGACCGACATTTTTAATTAACTCAGATAGTTACTGATGCTCTTAATTTTATCCAACTCTTAGTAATAAAAAATGGATGCATCACTTTAGGGTCAAATTGATTAGCAACAAATACGCCGTGAAGTGCACTTTAAAAATGGACCTTTTTGTTTTAATTCGCAGGCAATAAATAGGGACCTAAGGGATGAATCTAAATTTAATCAAATATTTGTAAACGACACTGAAAAGGCACTTGTTTAGTACTTTCATAAATGACCATTGGATCATAGCCAGATTTTTTAATGAGAGTTTTGCCCATGCAGGTAGATAGCTGATTATGGGAAGACGGACTGTAGCAAAACAAAGTGTCCGGAACTAAGCTGGATGAGGCGTGGCTTGAAAAAGTACGTAGAACGGCAACAACTGAACTGGTTACATGTTAAATTGGTCCAAATGAGAATTTGTCGAAAAAAGACTTGATCGATTTTTGCATCGACGTCTCCTTTATAGTACAAATTAGGCAGCGTATAAAAGTTGAGTTATTTTATAGCCGAAAAACATCATATGACTACTAGCGTGATTTATGTTGCTCAATGAAATTATTCGCCCAAAAGCGCATTTTGTTTTTATGGTTTTCGTGTTGTTATAATTGTAACTATAAAATGTGTGACAGAACTGGGCAATAAATAAACTTTTCTTCGATTGGTCATTTATGTATCGTTAATTAATTATCGTGTCAGATACATAAAATATTTTCATAGTCTGGATGTTGGTCGAAAAAAATTATCGAAAAAACTAGACGGTCAAGTCTTAACTGACACATTGCACAAAAAAATTAATTTTTTTGGTAAAAAAGGTTTCCGAAGTGGAACAGTGCTAGGCTCTGTGCTAGGTTGAAATTGCAATAACTCTAGATAACTGTGCGTTTAACTAATACAGGCTGCCCACTTTCTTTATTTCACTTTGATAAAATGTCGATTATTATATTGGCCAAAATGACGTCATTCTTGTCAATTTTTTTTCTCGATGCGCTCTGGCTTTTTTTAGTTTAACTTTACTAAACTCGCGGGGGAAATTGGCCAATATAATAATCGACATAGTTTTAAATCTTGCGCGAGTTTTTAAAACTGAAATTTTGAAAGTGGGCAGCCTGTATGTTAGTGTTATCAATTACTTCAGATTTAAAAAACAAATTAAAAACAAAATGAAGTCAGAAAACGATGATAAAATTAATTTATTAATGTCCCGGCATATTCCCTAAGAGTTAAGGAAACTGATAAAATCTGAACCGATTATTAAATGAGCTGTCAAATGACCTTTTGTATTTCAATCATGCCGTTATTCTTGTATTTTTCTGTATTTTACATCTTTTTGATGTTATGTCATTTTGAACCCGCAGACACGTTATTTACAATCATGACGTTAAAATACTTCCGATCGGCGATAAGGCACTGAGTTTCTATTTTGCTCTTTTATGTTTCAATGTTTTTCGAATTCGGCCATTTTTTATTGCGAGATTCGTTTATTCTCACGATTTCGTATTTCCGAACTTGTGACCACTATCGAATCCAATTTAGATGTCAAATGTGTCCGATGGTTTCCGTAAGTTTCCGTTTCTTCAAAGACTGACTAGCGTTGTGAAACCGCTTTTCCCATGTAGTTTACGTTTTTAACAGTCCTCTATATTTATAAGAGTATCTTTCGGTATTGATATTTGGAGTGGGGTACTTTCGCGACCATTTGTGGTCGCGAAAAACTCCGTTTATGAGTACTTTCGCGACCACACCATTTGGTCGCGAATCGTTGTTCAAAACATGGTTTC
>SCLG01000036.1:742749-752768 GCA_004367875.1 Oikopleura albicans
CGCGGTGCCAACCTTTTGGGGGTTTGTAAACTAACATTTATGAACGGTCAAGTCTTCAGGTGTTAAAAGCATCCTTAAACGAACAAACTTGATGATATAAACCAAACAGCGTTTTTTTTTACAATTTTATTTTTAATGAGAATTCATAAAGGTAGTGACACACGATGAGCCGCAAACTTTTCCTGCTTTTCGTGATGGCACCAATTATATCGACAGAAGTAAGTTATTTGTATAACTAGTCATATTTACGTACTGTATAATTGTAGACTGTATTTTACATTTAAGGACCATACCCGTTATTTACAAATCAATTGAATAGGGTTTGCTTATTATTATAAACTCCTATTTGTCTAATAAAACAGCTTTTTTCTGTTAGTTTAATACTTTGGTAATCTCACATACATAGAGTACAGTCCTCGTCCCCAAAACGTCGAATTTTTTTAACTGGACGTTTCGGGTACATCAGTCCTTTTTTAACGTTAAAATCCTTCATTATTACATATTTTTGCTATTTAAGTATTTTAAATGGCTTCCAATTTAAGAAGAGTCCTCTTCCCAAGTAAAACAACCATAACAAAATTTTTTTTTAAGAGCTGTTTCGTCCAAATAATGTCCAAAAAATGTCCAAAAAAAGTCCAAAAAATGGACTTCGGGTACAATGACTAAATTGAAAAAAACCTGGACGTTTCGGGGACGAGGACTGTAATATAAACAATTGTTTTATCTCAAAAATAATTTAAAAGTTTTACAGTTAAGATAATTTTTACACATTTTTTGGTTTTTTGTATTTTATTTTCGTTCCATTTTTGGGAACAAGATTTACAGCTTTCACAATAATAAATTGATTAAAATTGTAAAAGCATCTCTGAATAAATGCGCATACTTGTGTTGTTATGGATTTTTGATTTTCAATTTCAAAAATTCAATATCAAGACCATGAAGGTCAAGTGGTCACCCCATATTTTATAGTTTTTTGCCGATTTTTTTTCATTAGACCTTTTTTTTCAAAATCCGAAAAACATGATTGTGCGCTTTGTTGATACAATTCGTTTACGAAAAACACGAATCAAATATTTTAAAAAGATGTAATACTAGTTTCATTATCAAATTCCGAGTTTAAATCAAGCTCCAGGATCTGTGGGTGGCCTGTGGCGATAGTTTTGGTTAGATCAAACCAGTTAGATGATGCGCGTTTATTTCAAAAGTTTGCTGAAAAAAAGTGGAACAAAAGTCATCTTATAAAACGCCCGTTATGAGGTTCAAACACGTCAAGTTTGTAACCGACAGGCCATACCCATAACTTGAGCTATTCACTTACAATTAAGCTACAGTTCCGACCTCGTTGATGTGCACCCTATTGATGTGCACAACCGCCTTGATGTGCACTTTTTCAGCAAAATTTACGAGGCTGCCAATACTAACAAATGTTACATTTTAAATAATCAAAATCAAAAGACTGATTCCTAAATTTTGCCTCGCCCAAAATGTATCGTTTGAATCCCAAAAATCCACCACAATAAAAAGTTTTCTGACAAACCGGTTAAGCAAAAAACAGAAACAGTGTACCATGATAACCGACTGTCTTGATGTGCACGACTGCCCTGATCACAAAAGCAGTATGAACATCAAGAAGGTCGGGACTGTATTTAATTGCAATTTTATATGCGAAATAATAACAGCTTTTCTTGCCTTTATGATGTCAGTTTAAGAACTGAACTAAAACAGTTGGAATCCAACTGTTGGACCTAATAATTTAATTTAAAAAAACGAAAGACCAATCTGGGAATTTTTTCGCTATCCGGAAAGAAAACAAACAAACAGGGGACGGATGCGTTACGAGAAAATATTGTCGTGAGGGTTAGAAAGGGTAGTTAACACCCCTCAAAAGGACAAACAGCTTGACAAAATTTAAGGCGGCAAGGTGATAAATTGTTTTGATGGTTGATAACACTTTGATCCAGCAGTTTTGGGCCACCCACTGTATTTATTGTTATTTTATATTCGGCATATAACGACGAGTTCAAATCCAAAGTCATATTTTAGCATAATTTTACGTTTTTGACGTTTGTTCGTGGAACATGTACAGTAAATTTCAAGGAGTACAGTAATTTTCCAGGAGTTTTGTCCCACTTTTAACATATTTTTTCACAATAGCACGTTTCGGGCGACTATTCAATTGAAGATTACGAAACAAGAAGGTTGGATTTGAGCTCAGCGGGAGATTTGAACGACGATGAGGATATCCAAGAGGGCTCTGGGTTTGTAAATTATTTGTTTTGAAATAAACGCGTGTAAAACATTCCATGCGTTGTTTTTACGCAAAATCGGTATTTTTTTCAAATTCCTTTTAGTTTTTCGAAACGTTTAAGGGGAATTTCACGTATTTGGCAGAAAATGTTCGTCGAAGATAAAGTTTTCCAGGAAAATTTTGATAAAT
Source organism: Oikopleura albicans (assembly GCA_004367875.1). Classification (NCBI taxonomy): domain Eukaryota; kingdom Metazoa; phylum Chordata; class Appendicularia; order Copelata; family Oikopleuridae; genus Oikopleura; species Oikopleura albicans. Next base: position 745,187 of record SCLG01000036.1, read on the forward strand.
TTATGGTTGTATTGGACCAGAAACCCTTAACTGTGAAATTCCCCGAACAATCAGTTTCAAAGTGTTTTGAAAGTATAAACATATACTAATTTAACTGACGCGGCTTCGGACATTTTTAATGTAAGAAAATATTAAACAGAAGACTCGCACCGTGTTCGTGTTAGTCGAACCTAGTAGTTAACCAACCATAATTTAGGTTTATATCCCACGAAACAACTGAAGACCCGGGTCAAACCGAAACGCCCTACAGAGGTATTTCATCTTTAAAACTTTTCTATATTAAAGACGCATATATTAAAGACGCATATATTAAATACGCATATATTAAATACGCATATATTAAAGACGCTAGAACGATGGTAGGTCATTAATTAATTCATTCATTAAATACTGTAGTCCAATCCCAGGACCCCAATTTTGGACTTTGAAAAAATCATTTTCCTGAAGTTTTGATTGAAAAAAAAATGTTTCAAGTTCAATTTGGGGACAAAAAGGGACTTTGTGTCAAAATCGCATAACGTCCCGGTATTGAAGTAACCCTGAATAACGAAAAATCCTTCATAACTTTTCTAGGCTGCTATTCGCGACCCCGTGCGAGCTAGTGATACAAATAATGTATCACATTTTGCGGGAAGCAGTGAAGATAAATAAATTTAACAAATACACCCCTCTGCGCTGTTATCTTGCAGATTTCCCCTTACCTTTATGTGTTAAGCACTGCGCTGTTATCTTGCAGATACAGATGTCCCCGTTCGCTCCGTTATCTTGCTTTTTTTAGGTTCTTTTTCCGAGTGTAATTGAAATTTTAACTGCGAAACATACATGTACTTTCTGATAATATGTTCGATATGGCCCCGTCGGATTCCGGAGAATGTGCTTTCTGGAGAACAGGTCTAAATCTGCCGACAGTTTATATATAAGTATACTAAAACATTACTGTATATTATATATAATTAGCAGATTTAGACCTTTTCTCCAGAAAACACATTCTCCGGGATCCGGTGGGGCCATATCGAACATATTATCAAAAAGAACATGTATATTTTACTCTATATACATGTAATATATAGACTATATTCATAAATTGTCGGCAGTTAATTCTTTATCAAGCAAACACATTATTCGGATCCCGGCGGTGCTGTTCAAAACCTCTTCCTTTAAATCCAATTCATGGTGATTGAAATTACCCTTTTCAGATAATTCACTAGTTTTTATTTTTTTTTTATTTCTTTATGACTCCTTTAATCAGACCCTCATAATCGAACCCTTTTCAGGTTCTAACTTAATTAAGTCTTTGGATTATAAGTTTTACGAATATTAGTTCTGAGTCAAGTTTAACTCTCAAATTGAGAGTCCCAAGAGCCCATTGCTGAAAATTTATTTGGAAAAAACTGAAATACTCGAAGGCCTTATTCATGATGAAACTTTCGTGGTTATTTTTGTGATACGTTTTCTGCCAGAAACCGCGATTGGCTAATTTTCATGGGCATGGAAGTTCGTCAGGCAAACTGTTGTTTTCCCGCAACTGTCTTTTAAAGAACATATTGTTAGGCGATGATACAACAACAAGCCTTGATGAGTTTGCCACAGAAACAACGGCGACAACCGAGATTAAGAAATTGGACACATCCAGTAAAAAGGTTTTGTAAAAGACAGAAAGAGTAGCAACAGTGACTTTGATAAGAAAAAAAACTTTTGTGGTCCAAATCTAATTTTAATTAATCCCGACGAAGTTACAACTTTAAGTTGTACTACAACTAATAGCTGTGCCAGTTTTTTTTTAGTACACTCCCCCTCATAATAAGGGCCACTTTCTCGAAATAAGGGCCAATTTTTTGACGAAAAATACATGAAAATTGAGTGAATTACTTACCAGACTGTCAGATAAAAAAATCCACTTTCTCATAATAAGGGCCACCCCATAATAAGGGCCACTTTTTCAGGAGACAAAAGTGGCCCTTATCATCAGAGGGGAGTGTACTTTTTATTAACTTTTGACGTTAATTGATTAAAAATACATACCTATGAAGTCGATCACATCATATTTTTTAGGATCACAGAGAGCCAAAAATCATCAATTTAACCCCCAATGGCGCGAGCGATGTGACGGTGAGCGAACACGAAATACTGTGGTTTGAGCAGAAGCATATCCTGGCAGTGCTAATCGCCGGTTGCGCCGCCGGAATTCTTTTTGCCACGCTTTTAATTATACTTTGTATTCACCGAATTCGAAAGAAGGACGAAGGAAGTTACGCAATTGACAGTAATACTAAGTAAGTGTACCGATAACTCATTCGTGATTCGAATTCAGTCAATCTTCGAACCAAACTAGAGAGGCCGTTTCAACTTGATTATGTGAAATCCATATCATATGACTCATATGATATGAGTCATATGATATGACTCATTTAAAGGGTCATATTGTGGCTAAATTGAGAGATATAGGAGAGGTCTCTACAGGTTAAGTCCGATAACTGTGCTCAAATTAAATATTGTTGTAAGCGGTTGGCGGTTTTTGATCAATATATTATTCGAAAGGTGCAAAACTCGTTTCGTCCTGTTTCTTTTGTTAAAATGCTCTATATGTTACTATACCTAAGGTAGTCTATAGCTAAAAAGATGTTATTGCTGGCGCATAATCAAAGCTATCATAGGTATTGTTTTGCAAACCGTTAAAATTATAAATTTATAAAGGTTATCCCGCTTGATTTTGCGAGACATCTGATTATCTAGATGATATTATATCATTGATATAGTAATATTTAAACAGGCTAAATTGTTTGGCCGTCAAATATTGAGAATATCGATGTGAGTACTCTTATCCGGGATAAGTTATCTCTCTGTGTTTTTTTTTTCGTTTCTTTGCCTGATTTCATACGACTCTACGGAGTGGGTACTTTCGCGACCATTTGTGGTCGCGGAAAAAACCCGTTTATGAGTAGTTTCGCCACCACATCATTTGGTCGCGAATCGTTGTTCAAAATATGGTTTCGCGACAACATGGTCGCGAATCGTTTTTTAAAGTATGGTTTCGCGACCAAATGGTGTGGTCCCGAAAGTACTCATACGGGTTTTTTAGTACCATTCACCGACTCAACGGCGTTCGCAAAACCTTACAATCAGTGTAGGAAGCGGTGGGCGTTGGGGTGCGTTGGCAAACCCAACGAACGCGTATTCGATCCAAGCAACGCAAAAAATTTTATTTATTTACTCAGGGCGTACAAATGTCCGGGGGTCGTCTTTGGGGTTAAATAGGCCAGGCAGGATTATGTTCACCGTATGACGCTTGTTAGACGTCATGGACTTCATGACGTCAGGTTAGGCGACGTCAAATAAATGCGAGCCAATAAAATACGTGCGGTGTGCTGAGCACACTGTGCTCCCAGTTTTTTTATCATTCAAACTTTGAATTTCAAAAATATTATTCTGCTGACTGGCTCCTTGCGCATCTTGTCTCCAACGCAAGTTCTCTTGCCATATGGGTTAAATATTTCGTCTGCTAAAATATGAGTTTTTACAGTTATTGATAAAAATATCGCATTTTTAGTTTTTCACCTGGTAATAATATACATGTACGTATGTAACCATCTGCGCCGTTATCTGGCCGACATTTTTGATGAAAAAAATTTTGTTAAGTAATGATAGCCAGATAACTGCGCAGTCCTTAACATATAAAAGTAGGGTTTTCTGGAAAAATATTTCTCAAAATTCCGATCATATAAAGGAACGAGTGGGATTTCCGGCCAGATAACGGCGCGCCGCGACCGTGTAAATATTATTTAAAATAATATATATATATAAACACCGGGTGCGCAGATATCAGGCGGGTTGGCCCGCTCGTGCCGTTATCGGGCCGGGGCTTAACCCAAAAAATCCTTCACTTTTTCCGCCTACGCCGTGCTCAGTTATCGGGCACCGTGAAAATTGCATCATTTTCTCTCTAAAATATAAGATTAAAGCCTATTTATGAGGTTTTATTAGTTCAATCAAACAATGAGTAATAGTATCGCACCTTAAAATTTCATTGGCCAATGACAATTATGTATTGCGCAATTGCCCGCTCGTGCTGTTATTGGGCAGATCTGTCATTGGATAATGACAATTTGGTACTGCGTAATTCCCCGCTCGTGCTGTTGACGGGCGGGATTTTTTGCATCTTTTTCCGTATTCCGCCTACGCCCTGAGCAGTTATCGGGCGCCTGATAAAGGTTTTTTGTTGCGAAACCCGCCCGATAACTGCGCACCAGGTGTAATTAATATTATTAAAGATAAAAACTTAGTAAACTAAAATATTTCACTGAATAATATACTAAATAACTTCAACAAATTTGGCGTTTCTAATAAAACATTTAGGTTAATTAGGTAGTTCCGCTGAAAACGCCTGACATTATTGTGTTTTAGGTCATTAACTCTCGGTAAAACATTTCTCAACTCCAGCTTTTATGGAAAGCAGGGACATTATGAGCCCATTTCTAGCGGTAACATGGACAGTCGCAATAACCAGGATATAATTTGTACACCGATTGATGAAGCACAAATTGTCGGTCAAATCTAACCAAGACAGACCGCAATGACTAATATAAGCTTGTTTTACAGCTTCTGAAAAAAAAATAAACATGATGCGCCGTTAACTGGCCACTCAAAAGTCATTTAATCGGAAAGAATAACATTTTTATGCTAATAATTTCAATTATAACGGTTTTTATTCTAGATATCATGCTGGATTCAAATCATCTAGTGGCGACAAGTCAGAAGCTTACGCGTAAGAAGCAGACTTAGCAACGTATATGTACTATGCAATACGTATATATAATCGTAACGTATACGTATATGTTATAAACGCACGAGTTCATTCAATAGCCATATATGCCATAACGCTTCTTACCATTTTGTTTTTTTCTGAAAAGACTTGGATGTCCGCTGTTGTATGTCAATTTAAAGTGATAAGTCCTAGAAAATCCAAATTTCTACAATAACTTATTCAGTTATACCTCGCCTTAACCGTTAAAGAAAATAGTACCAACTTTTCTTAGCCCCGATAAGCCGGAAACTCAATATACCAGCCGGCAGTTCAATATACCGTATTTTTGCCAGCAGTTTTTTGTTTTGTTAACACAAAATAGGCTGCCCACCAACTTTGAAGGACCACAAACAACATCTAAAAACGAGATTTTTGTTAACCTGGAGAAGTTTGTGGGCAGCCTAGTACAAAAGTAATTAAAGTAGGAAGAAACATTTTTCTTTCTTTGACTTTTTTTTAATTTACTAGTGGACATAATTTAGAAAATATTTATATTAAACAAAAAGGACCGTACATAACATTTGTGTACAAACTACAACAAAAACATTTTGTGACTTCAAGGGCGGACGTTCTAGATCACAAAGCTATTTATTATCTATCTGTGTCACTTATGGAGATTGTTGGGGACATATGCGTTTTTCAAACATAACGGAATTGTTTAAAATACCTTAACATATGATACTTTAACTATATACTACATACTGTATATAGTATATACTTTAACTATTAGGCTTGAAGGCTAAGCAAAAATAATTTGATTTCATGATTATTAAAATTGGTTAAACACCTTAAACAGGCACTTTTTAAAAAGCAAGTCTCTTTTCTGGAAAATTCGGCTCCAAAAATCGAACTAGTCCTCCAATTTTCACGATAATTAATTGATTGTTATTAAGAAAAGAACTTTCAAACGAGCTGCAAAAAGTCTTTTCTCGTATTTTTGCTCAATTACAAGTTTATTGAAATTAATTGTAAATTAGGGCCGCTGTAGTAACATTTCCTGAGAGAAATATTGGTAAACAACGCTTATGTCCCAACCTCAAATCTTCCCATTTGTATTTATATATATTCTATAGTGTCCCAACTGTCCCAACACGATAATTAGTATATCCCATGTTAGCTATTTATTGAACGGCCGCAGTTTAACCTCAATTACCAAATTTCTTCATAAAATGCGCTTTGTTTTTTTATCAAAACAAAATTGGTCGAGAATTTAAAAATTCCGTCCAACAAAAAGCTTTAGACCGAACAGTCTTTCTTGAAAAACATACTTTTTTAATGATGTTTTAAAATTTGGGTAACAAGTGTGACCATAAATAAAACTGGCCTGTTAGATTTGGTAAAAATCGTCTAATCGAAACTGTAAACCATCACAATTTAAATCGCCCGGACGGCTTGACCAATCACGGAATCAAGGCTAGCGGTTGTACGAAATAGTATTCTCAGACTGGTTTTAGAATTATGGTTTATAATTATGTATAAAGTTTACCCTAACTTGAGGAAAAATTTGGAAGTTAATCAATATTGTTTATATTTGGAATACCCAAAATCATGTGAACAAATTCAAGTATGGGTCAATTTATTATTAGATAATAAATTGTCATTAACTGCTGCTTTAGAACCATGTTATGCTTAATGTATATATTTTTATTATCGCTGTATACTGATGAACAAAATAAAACAATCATTAACAGATATTTAATTAATTATAATTCCGACGCGACGAATCAGGAATCGTTTGTACGCAATATAGTAAGGAGTGCTCGACATGCACTTTCTCTCCTGTTGTACATTTTGTTTGTATATGCGCTCTCGACAAGCATTTTTAAGCACAGCTAAATATGCAACTTTTCAGACCTTAAATAAGCTTCTGTATTTACACTTTCAGTCATTACTCTGAATACGGACGCTTTAAAATAATAAGAAAATGTGAAAAAATATATCGTTTTTTATGAGCTAAGGAAACTACGCTGTAATATGCAGTACAGTCCTTGATTCCATAACGGCCGTTTTCGGTTCTCGAAAAAAGCGGCCGTTATGGGGTAAACGGCCTTTATGGAATTAGGCCCCTCATGGGGTTTATTTGCGACAAATTGAAATAAAACCGCTAATTTAATTTTGAAATGTTTATTTTACGACTTATTCCATGATTTACAGGTGCCAGTCTTGTATTATAATGGTAAATTTCTGACACATGCATTGAAATGCCTTATTTTTCAATACGTTAATAAAAAACGGCCGTTATGGAATAATCATTTTTTTTTTTGCGGAAAAAGCGGCCGTTATGGGATAAGCGGCCGTAATGGAAGCGCCCCTTATGGAATCAAGGACTGTAATGTCGATGTGTGTTCATAATCTATATTTTATAAACACCTACCATGTGTCGGTTTACAGACTGACACAAAGTTGACAGAATAGCGTTATAAATGAGGGTATAGATCAACTGATCTGCGTAAGTAACTGGTAAGATCGAGCGACTGGTAATATTACTCGCCATTATCACCAGTCGCGAAATTTTACCAGTTTGAAAATCTGACCAGTTACCATGTACTCTCGGTCATGAATCATGATGCTTGACTCATGATACATGCCCACTGCAATCGGACTTCGCATCATTTGTATCACACAGACTGTGTGATGTGTGATACCAGTTGCAAAAACTTACCAGTCGCTAGACCTTTGTTGTCGTGAATGCAGACATCTTACCATTTACAATGTACTAGTCGAAAAAACACACGAGTCGCAAAAACTCACCAGTAGCAAAAACTCAGTCAGTAATTTCTA
>SCLG01000036.1:756457-819982 GCA_004367875.1 Oikopleura albicans
ATCCTTTAGGAGTGATCAGTCTACAGTGCGTCCGAGTTGTCGAGTACCGCGATTTCTAGTTTTTAAGCTTTCATAACATGTAATTTCGAAAAAGCGCGGTACTCGACAACTGGGACGTACTGCAGTTGTGTACAAACTGAATCCGAAAACCAGTTAAGTCCATTTTTGTCATACATTTGATGTTTTTATTACAATTTAAGGTGTTGGCTATTGTTATCAAGTAAGGTCAAGTTTATTCTACCATCAAATTCTAGAAATTTTGACGTTTGGAAATTCCGATAAAAATTTGAATTTACGAAATTGCTCATACAAGTTTTAAGAAATAAATACGGTTAACTCGTTTTTAAATGTCTAGTTTGTTCATGATGCTAATGTACAATGTTCCAGGATATGATAAACCGTAATTTAGTTGCAAAGTTCAGTCAGAATCATAACGTATAAGACACTTTTTTCGCTAATGTGTGGATTTTTTTGTTGAACTTTTTTGAATTGTCGTCAATCACGTAAGTTCTGTTAATGCATTCGATTAACTTTTTTCGGCCTATTATGAAGAAATATGTAGCGGAGATTATTATGAAGCGTTTTTTAATATCTTTTTTTCTTTTGTTCAATTTCAAGGTCACGAAGTTACATTTTTTTTACGTTTAGTGTTTTTCGAATTTTGTTTTGTTCAAATATTAAAATTTGAAAAAAACGCTTCATAATGATTTTCGTCCTTGTAATTGAAAGATTTCACAAAGAAATCGAAATCAATACCACCAGTTTTCACCTGATTGGCGGTTCTTTGTTTTAGGTTTTGCGAAGTTCAAGTTCTGAAGGAGGCTCCGTAGTGACAATAAGGAAAATAAAAATACATCCGTTTTGAAGTAGAACCTGTGTTCTTATATTACAACACTAAAAAATACCCAATCGCTTTTGTAGAACGGATTTTATAGCGGTTTCCCCGAATGCACACTTTGTAAACAAATCGACTGATCCGTCCTTAATTATGCTAAGTAAACTGTGATTAGCAAACACCTTGAACTGTTGTAAAAAAAAAATTGGACACAAATACACTTTACTGATTTTCAGGTTGAGTTTGAACACAACATGACGGACCCCTCCTTAATTAAACGACGAAAAGTATTTCTAAGCTTCATTTTCATGATTTTTAGTTTATTTTGTCAATAACATACCCGTCCTAAAAAGCATACCAAGGAAAAAAGGAAAGAGCTCAAAAAATATTCTGAATTAAAAACAGCTAACACACTTAATTAGATTGAACTAATCGAAAAGGGACAATTGTAGAGCTATGAGGCCATGGGTTAAGAATAAGAAAACACTATTTAATTTCTTTCAAACTTAATCTTGGCGTTTACGTCACTTTTTGCATCACTATTATTTGTCTTGGCTATGATTCAAACAAATAGTTATGCAAGAATCACAGCCAATCAGCGGCTAGGATAGATGGCAGGCGAAGAAATAGGAGCTATGCTCAGTGCCGTGACCCAGTGACCCACTTCTTTCAATGTAGTTTTCATTTAACGACCCAATATTTTCGATAATCGATGTCCCAAGGCACTCCCTGTATAACTCAAGAAAAAAAAACAATCCCACGCCACAAAATATTAAAAAAAATGTGTTAAATAAAATAGACAGTCTAATTTTTTTTTCTCTAAGAAGTTTAATAGGCGTCTTATTCATTATTTGAACTTCTTAATATAATAACATAAATACAAACTTAAAGCAACCCTTTTTGCGGGAAACAAAATGTCATACTTTGTTTTTAACTGGGACAGTTGAAACCCTTATTTTATGTTTTTTAACATATTTGGGATATCCTGAAAACATTTAGCTCAGACGCAAGTGCTAATAATTCGTTCTAGTAAAAATAAGTTTGAATGTTTAACGAATAGCTTCGGAGCAGTTAAACGTTTTTGATGAGATGTACAATAAAAATTTAGGGCCAAATGCAAAAATTCCGTCAATGACGCACTAGTCTAAATGAGGTGGCCTAAATACTAGTAAAAATATAGACTTTAAAGAAATGATAAACAGACAAAAAATGTAGACAGTTCGTGTTTCACTAGCTCGAATGAGAGCTCAAACCAGCTTGGTTAGAACGCAAATATATCTCCTTTTTTTTAGAGTAAAGCGACCGTTTATTTATTTATTTTTTTATAATAATAATTTTTTGAAGTGAACCAAAAAAATATATTACGTGGATAATTAATAAAAAAAAAGTCGAACGGCGAATCAACAGAGGTCCTTATACATGCTTGTACATGACTGAGCATAAACCCGAATTTTTCTCCAAGCCGATTTCCAACACCAGAAAGGTAAGTTTTGTTATGCCAAAATAACCCAAACATATAAAGGATAAGGGAAAGATTAAAAAAGGCTATGTTTACAGGGTAGAAACTTTCTACTAGAATAGGTTAAAAAAGTAATTAATAATATTTCCACTGTTTAAGATTGTACCATGTTTTCCTGGGCCGGAAATATTGACAAATTCATTTATAGTTATGGTCCATAACTTATGGAGATCCGGATTCCATGTACTTTGTGCAATATTTTTTAATTGACCTTAAAAAACTTTGTCTAAACCGTAAAAATATACAGGGATAGTCCAGTTCTGGCCCCCCCAATTGCGGGTGGCCTTTCAAAAAGTCCAATTCTGGGACGTTTTTTTTCCCAGAAAAAAATTCATTTTTTGGTCGCGTTTTAGCCCAATTCTGGGTCGAAACGGGACTTTGAGTGAAAATCGCAAAGCGACCCAGAATCGGACTACCCTCTGTAGTTATATATTATTGCAAAAAAAGCCAAAATTTGTAACGGTATATTGTGGCCAAAAGTGGGTCAGTTGTATATGTGTAAAAGGTAAACAAAGGGGATAAAGAGTATTTTCACATAATTTATGTGACATATATTTAAGTAATTGAACTAAGAAACTAAGTGATTGGAATACTTTTTTTACTTGTTATTTCGGAAACGGTCACCGGTAATAGAAAATAAATAATGAAGGGTATCCCCTAGGAACCTACGTTCTTAATAAGGGACGCGTTTTTGAAAATTAAAAATTTTGGGTCGATGTTAAAAATTTCATATATTTACTCGTAGTGTGAGGCTCACACTGTGAGCCCTCCGAGTTTTTGAAAATTAACCCCTAAATTGACTGAGACACATCTTCAAAACGAAGTCGGTTTATAATTGGCAAGTCTATATTTTTTTACGATTATTAAGGTATTAAGTTTTGTCATATACGGTATCAATTTTGCATTTTTTAGCAAAATGGCCAAAAGAAAGGAGTCTTATAGTCAATAATAAGTTATTGATATAAGGTTAGGACTCGATCAATGCGTGAAAAGGTGATAAAAGGCAAATCGTTTAGCTTTGTGAGTTTGAAATTTAATAAATAAAATATTCGTTCAAAAAGGGTGAAGGGTAGTTTCGCGACCATTTATTGAAACCATATTTTGAACAACGATTCGCGACCAAATGGTGTGGTCGCGAAAGTACTCAAAAACGGGTTTTTTTCGCGACCATTTGTACCCCACTCCTCAAAAAGGATCCTAATAGGAAATGACTTCTAGGATTGCTTTTGCTGAAATTTGTTTAATTTTTTTTTCACTTGATTTGACTTTAATACCATAAGAAGTGTTATAGGCTATAAATTATAGGCGATAATGTATAAGTACTCCACAATAAACATTTTACTGAAAACTGGTTTCGAAAACGTAATAATTAATAAATGGAAAAAAGAGCATGATATGTGTTATTAGTTTATGATTCAATTAAATGATTGGCAATCGAAAATTATAATGTCGGGATTTAACTTTAGCACCAAATATTGAGAAATAGACGTACAAATCATCAAAACGTTTACTTTTCCGAACTCCAAATTTAATGAAAACTAAAAAAAAGATGCAGAAAATTCCATCCGTTCATTTTTCCCATTGTATTGTTAACTCTCAGGGGAAAGGAGTTTTTTGGGAACCCGTAGGGGAGAATGTGTGTAAACACACACTTTAAAAATTCACAATAATTCGCAATAATTAAAAAAAAACTGGTAAAGCCAAATTGTAGAGCTCGTTAAACTATGTCGATCTGACTATTGAGAAATTGATTTGGGCCACCACGGCTCCCTAGAGAGCTGTTTGAAATCCTCAACCTACGCAAAAAATAACACCGTCAATCGAATTTTCTCGAAAAGTTGGGAGGGGGGTCATCAATACTCGTTTTGACCTACGGGGCCTCCATATGCCTTGAATCGACGAAAAAACAAATTGTGTGTATATACACCACCTGCGCCGTTATGTTAACACCCGTTATGTTACCAAAATTCCGTTATGTTACCACTTTTTTCGGTTTTCTTGTGGTAACATAACAGCGCAGGTGGTGTATACACACACTTCCCCTGGGAGTTAATTATGATAAAAACACACCTTAAATACACCACCTAACACGTTATGTTAACACCATCAAACGTGAAAAACTGTTAACATAATGTAATTTTGTTAACATAATGTGGTGGGGCGTTTAGTTAAACAATTGGAAATCGAAGTTAATCGATTTAGTCCGTATATTTCCAGATTTTGTCCTATATTATCTCTATTATTTCTCAACTGACAGTCAAGATCTCAGAAATTAAGCAAATCTTTTTAAAATATCAAAAAAGTGCTATTTCAAATCAAAATAAAATCAATATACAATGTTATATTAATTTTCAAGTCGAATTTCCCAATTCAGGGTCAAGTCCACCCCATTAAAGTCATGGTGTTTTTGAAGTCTATTCAAGGTTAAGGGTTCAAGTTTGATGTTTTTTTTTTCAGAGCTTATAACCAACAGCCCTATAAGTTATGGGCTATAGGCTATTCCTATAGCCTATAGCCTATAAATTATAGCCTATAAATTATAGCCAATAAATTATAGGGTATAATATATTTAATATTTGTAGCTTTTTAATTTTTAAACCTGGATAAAATATTCTTGTATATTTATATTTCCAATACCTAAAAACTGCGCCACTATCAATTATATTTTAGCTTTTTATAGATTTATTTAACCTTTCTATCTGTTATTGCAACATAAAAACCCATCATATCTAATTAAAGCTAAAGTTAACTAAAAAACTTGAAAAAACACTCCTTAGGGCAAGGGTCTTAGGCTAAGACTCTTAGCCCCAAAGAAGGCAATAAAATAAAAAAAATGTTGGTGAAAAATACGCTTGGTATAAGGGCCCCTGAAAGGGTCGCGTTTTCCAAATAAGGGTCGTTTTTTTTCGAGAAAAATATTATTGCGCCAAATAAGGGTCGCTGATTTCAACATTCATCCCAGGGATACGTAGGCTACGTATATGTTTTACTATTTTCTTGTCCGTTTATCGACATAACTAATCTAAATTGTTTTTAAGTTTAATTTAGTCTTTAAAATTAATAAAATAAAAAACAAAAGGAAAAAAAACATATTTTCATACAGTATCACTGATACTGTATCAGCAATAAAATGTGTTTATCCCGGGTTCGCCAAATAAGGGTCGGTTTTTCAAAACACGAAACCGACCCTTATTTCGTGACCCCTGTAAATTTCTTTTCTATCTTTCCTATTTTTTCTTTCAATGGGACTTTTTGTGTCGTATTTTTTTGTTCCTCGCTTTTTTTTTCGTTTTTAATTTTTTTGCTCAACCCCAGGTAGATTGCCAAGACCCGCAAATAGACTGGTCACAGAACAAAAAATTACTGAAAATCTATTTTGACGATTGTGTCTCAAGTCTGATTTATTCTCTCCACTCACTAATGTTTTTTAAAATTTTTTTTTAAAAATTGCCAAAAAAATTTTAAAAAATATTAGTGACTATAGAGAAAAAAGTTTTAATAAAAACATTTTTAACGGCCAAGGGAAAACTGACTATTTATAAGCTTTCGGCTAAGGAGAGCTAAACTGTTTGTTTTCTTACCTTATTCTATTATAGTAATCCACAAGGGTTAAAGAAATACTTACTGACGTTTGGCTTCAAAATTGTATGTAAGTCATAAACCCGGTTTTAGCGCAAAAAGTAATGGCAAGGCATTATTTCCCTAAATTGCCCGCGTCTGGCAAATACGCAGTATAATCAAAAGTATTTTAACATATTTTTGATGTTGTTCACTAATTTCCAATGCATTTTTCACCTCTCTGATTGCAATGTCGCTGAAAGTCGTTTAGGGCCTAAACTTTAAGCTGTTCACGATCGAAACCGAAAGTCAGATTTGGATTTTTTGCCATAAATAAGCCCTAGGACCAACTAAAACCGATAATTTTCATTGACAAATTTCGTATAACCAATAAATATCGCTCAAGTACATTAAAAAACAGACATAAAATTCGAAAGTTATTGCCAAAAATTGTCCTAGTATCAATTAAAGCCGAAAATTTTTATTGATAAATTTCGTAAAACCGATTACTATGGGTCATAAATCGGTCAAATAAAAAATAGACTTCAGATTTGGAATCTTTGCCAGAAATTAGCCCTCGAACCAACTGAAACCGATATCTTTAATTTCTCAAATACCTATTCCAGATAATTAGCGGTAAAACCGGAAAATCGAACAAACTGACACAAAAAAATCGGATTTTCCACCCCAAATTACCGAGGATCCGAAGACTCTAGACCCGTTTTTAGCATTGATCAAGTTCTTGATAATCAAAATCTGTGGCGGAACTTTGCAACCAAATTATGTTTCAATATTTCTCGGACACCTGTAGACCAAGGATCGAATTACCACTGTATTGATAAAATTTGAATCGAATTATCATCATGTTAAAATAAGACATGAAGAGGCTTATCAATGCATGAATCAAATTATGAAAATGTCTAATTTGGACTATGTCACAATTTTTTTTCTCTGATTATATTCCTCTTCATTGATAGGCTTGGTATGAGAAAAAATGTTTCTGTGATAAAAGATAAGAGCCAATTAATGATTCCTTTATATCAGATAGACTAAGCCACTCAACCCCTTATGTTAACACCCGTTATGTTAACAAAATTCCATTATGTTTACAGTTTTTATTTGTATTGTGTCTGATGTGTGTTCTGAACCCCTGAACCTTGTAAAAGTTTTACAGTAAATTTAACATTAAAATTAAAACAAATAACCGACTTTTTGTCTGACTTTTATTCCCGGAAAGTGGTAGATACCTATATGGATACCTATATGGATACCTATATGGTCGTCTCATGTTATTTTCAGCAAAAGAAAATTGTGTTTTATCCGCTTCAACAAATTCGACAAACTTTTATTCGAAAAATGGTTTCTCTGAAAGAGCTTAGTGCCATCTTTTTATATCCAATCTTGAACCAAAACGTGATTTTTTTTCTAAAAGAGTGCCCATTATTTCGACAAACAAAAAAGAATCGTCAGCAAAATTCAAACGCCCGATATGAGCCCTCTTATGGTTGATAATACCAAGTTGATATATTTATGACCGTTATAAAACTCCTAAAAAAACGATTTAGCGGGACGATACTGCACAGCAAATATTTCACAAAAATCGAGGTTCAAAAGAAGATAGTTCACTTAAAAGCATGACGAGAACAAGTCGGGAGGGACCAATCACCTTTGTCAAACCTTTTCCACATTTGCCATTTCCATCAACTTCCAAAAGGTATTTTTTTTTTCGAACGGTTTTCTATTACATTGAGTGCGCACCAGGGCTCAGCAGCAGGGCTCGGCAAGAATGGCTTGGCATTAAGTCGTCGAATGATTAATTATTGCAAGTTCTGTTTGCTAGTAGTTAAACCCTAGGTGCGCTGTAGGACATGTGGGTCTATCGGGCAGACGAGGTCTCAATTTTATATTTTAAAATATAACTTAAAGTTAAACGGTTGAACTTGATCTTCTACAGTTTTTTTGTAGCAGATAACAATGATAATTATTAAAAGATAATGAAAGATTTAAAATACACCAGGTGCGCCGTTATGTTACAAAACCAAATCAAAAAAGTGTAACATAACGAAAATTTGTAACATAACAAAAATTTGTATCATAACGGCGCAGTGCGTAGACAATTTTGCTGGAAAACGCCAAAAAATTATAAATTGTAACTTAACGGACCCAACGGTAATATTGCGCAACATAACGGCGTAGTGCGTGGGCGATAACGCTGGAATTTGTTCTATGAAAAAAATTTTAACATACGGGACGAACGGGAAAAAGTGTAACATAACGGGTTGTAACTTAACGGCGCGCCTGATGTATTCGCTGTATTTTAACTCGTTCGCGAAAAGATGGTCTATTTTTTTGGTTTAACTCAAATTTAGAAAACCAATTTATAATCCAAATCCAATATTTTCAGACATATGTTTGGCGTTACTTTGAAAATATAATACTTTTTTTAGGAGTCTAAAGGCTACATCAGAAAACTCACGAGAACACCAACGAAGGATAGCAATGTGCGAACATTCACTAAAAATGTCACGCTTAGTTCCATCACTTGCCACCATAGACGAATTTCCGATTAATTTACGCGCGAAAATGGCTGAACTCCGCAGAAAATCACTCGAAAGTGACAGTTGTCTGCGATTTAAATCACCATTTGAAGTCACAGCATTGGTCAAGGTAAAATCCGACTTTTACAAATGAACTAAATGTCAAACAAACTGCTCGAATTAAATAGTGACCGTATTTAAAATTCTTTACTGTTTTCGCTGACAACCTCGGATTTTTTCAAAAAAAAATAATTTTGCAATTATTTTTCGTCTCACTCTAACCGAAAGTTGGCTAAAACTACCGGTTTTATAACCGGTATTCACCAATATAATCGGTTTAGACTACGTCTAGGGTTAATTGAGGCTATTGAGGCATTAACATATTCCGAATCTGAAACTAGTTTTTGGGAATGATCGAAAATTGTCCGGTAATTCTCGGTTTCAGATCAATAAACACTCAAAATTACCGGTTATAAAGTAATATTTCTTTTACCGCAGTATTTTTTTCTGAAGGCGCCTTTCGAAAATCAGTTTGTTAACTGTATGTATTTTTCGAATATTTTAGATTTATATTCAGGTGTCCGGAAACCCCGAAATTTACGACAATCGCGATTGGTACCCTTCTGAGAGTGCCGACGTAACCGTTTCCGAAGACTGTATATCTCCTTTGAGTGCATAATTTACCAACAGAACCATTCCAATGTACAACTATGTATAACTAATACAATTGCAAACGTATAAAATAGTTCGGTCTCTCATATTAGCTCCAATGGGGCACAGGTTTTCGTATAACCCGTAGGGGACACAGTCCCGGATACTATGTGAACGTCCTGATTTTGAGATTTGCTATGAACGAGCAATTTTTTGAAATACTGTTATTTTTTTTGAGAAATCTCCCAATTGAGCTTTTAACTTCCCAGTCGATTATTTAGACTATGAATCGTTCAGAAATATATACCCATTAACCCCATAAACCGGCATTAACCCCATAAACCCCATTAACCCCATAAACCGGCAGTTTTTTGCTCGAAAATTTTCCAGCAAAAACGCCCACGTTTGTGCCCAAATAACGTTTTTCAGTAGTTTAAATCAATGAGCAATTTACGAAACATTATTATGTAAGGCTGGATTATTTCACAAATTGTGTGCATTATGCAGACGGTGCAAAAAAAGTTTGAAATCCTGATTTTCCGTTAATTGTAGGATCGAAATTTTTCCGCAATTCCGCCTACGCATGTCCCCATTAACCGGCTATTTGCCATTAACCGGCAGTTTTTCAAAAAAAAAAACCGATCGGGTGAGGTCTTTTTTTCAGAAACTTTGTCTCGTCGGCATAATTTATTTTTTTGCGTTATCAATATGATTTAACATGCTCATAGCAAAAACTGAATTATGTTACAATTAAAAGTTATATTCGAAATTTCGTCCGTGGCGTTTCTTCCGGGTATGCCGGTATACTTTGTAATTTCTACTTTTACGGTTGATGATATTCCCGGCAACCAGTTCTGCAAATATATATCGAGCTATAAACGAAACATTAATTGTAGAGCAAACCGATGGCAATTTGCTGATTATGACTGAATGTGAACTTTTCTTGTTTTCTGTGAAACAAACCACATGCGTTTTTAGTATATGTGCTCGGCCTATTTTTTGGTCAATGGCGGTTTTTAAACATGATTTTGTACCAAAGTTTATTATTCTTGCTTGGTGGCACCAGTGGTCGTGATTGCAACGACAATGGTCGATTTTACACAACCGGTAAGGCACATCATAAGAGATTCATCAAAGTTGGTTAATTTAATTGCAATAAATATAAATTGAAGGTTCAAAATTTATGACGTTTTTATCATAGTGGCCCACTACATACCATTTTTCGGGTGCCATACAATGTGGCCCCCGCAAAAAAACGAGTTGGGGCCAGATTGTATTTTTCAATACTAATTTGGCGCCTAGGGCCAGAAACGAAATCAAAAATACAATCTGGCCCCCAATAATTGAAATATTTTTTACAGTCCATGCGCCTTTTCAAGTATTTTTTCAATAGAAAAGAATTAAGTACAACCCATGACCCCTCTTTGGGTTTTAAAATATTTCAATTACAATATTTATTTATTTTTTTGGAAACTTTGTACATTATGCAAGACAGAAAACGTAAAATGCAAAAAACAAAATAGTGTCAATAAGTGTCATATTTAAGATTTTTCTCATTTTCGGAAACTTCCTGGTGTCTCAAAATTTGTAGAAAAGAATCGGGTAAATTGGGCAAATCCGGCAAAAAATCCGAAATCTCGGCGTCTTCAGGCATAATAATATTTAGTTGACATTTTCTGAGAATAAAATATTGAATATGACTTAAAAAGTCAATTAAAATTCAGTATTTATCAGGAGAATGCGACTCGATTCTTAGTAGAGGTCGCTGTATTCTAATTTCGGTGAAATAAGTATAATCAAAACAAGAAAGATGATTGATCACGAGGTTTATGTTCCGCCCAATTTTCGCGGAATTCCATTTATGCAAATGAATTCCTNTAAAAAATTTAATTTAAATTGCATCAAGTCCCTAAGACTCATGGCTGTGGTCGCAGCTAGGTCCAGAACCGGTCAGTTCAATGTAACCGGTTAAAAAGCCGGTCAAATATTACATGTAAATAGTACTGAAATAAACATTTTTACCATTTTATCACTGTTTAATAACCGATAATTTATCTAAAATAGTTTGAAGTTCTACAATAACATATCTTAATAATATAGCATGAAAAAAAACGGACAATTTACCTCTTTATGACGGGTTTGAAATTTAAGATATCCTCGGTTTGAACTTCGAGAAACCGATGATTTTGTACTTTGATTGGTTTTTTCATCATTTTGGTAACCGAAAAGAGCTGGTAAGTGATCAGGACATTTTTTATGCCGGGGCGGGAAAGTGCTTAAAATGTTAATTAACTCGTCCCCGTTTTAATCCAGCATTTTTGCTGGAATCACCTCTTTTTAGTAAAATTAAGTATGATAAACACCTCTCAGAAAAAATTGTTTTGACAAATTTTCCTGAAATTTAATTCTGTAATTTTTGATATAAAAATGAAAAAAAAAATATATTTGGAAAATTGGACACGCGACACCGAAACTCGCGGTGGCGTGTTTTCCGTTTTGAGCAGATAATAATCGTTATTAAATTCAGACATTTTTGCCAGAAAAACCAAACTTAAAGCGCAAGAGCTACAATCAGAGATGCAAATTTCGGAAACTTTTCTTGCCCTACCCGATTCCGTACCCGCGGGTAAAAACTCTGGTAACTTACCCGACCATTACCCGAGTCGGGTAAAAACTCGGGTTTCAACCCGACCCTATTCCAACCCGCGGGTAAAATTCGGCTAACTGTTTACCCGAGTTTACCCGAACTCAAAAAATTTGTCCAACCCGCGGGTAAAACTCGGGTCGGAATCCGAGTGTGCATCTCTGGCTACAATGATTTAGCTCGCCAATCTGATGATCCTCAAGGCTACAGGAAGAATTATGGTGACAAAACGTCATCATTATGTCGTGAATTTTCTCCTAACAAATACAAAAAATAAATATGGAAAATCCATGTTTCTCGTGGTTTCCAGGAACGTTTATCAACTACGTCAAGTTTGTAAACAGTAGTTAGGACCGATCCTTGAAGCACGTTTCTTGCAATTTTCACGTGAAACGTTTATCTAGAAAGACCAGCTAGACGGTAGTATCTACAAAATTTTGTAACACATATTTTTAGCCGAATGGGATCAACCAACATCAGATGGCAAAAATCACCATTTCAACGGAATTGTCAATATTCCGCTGTCGGGCACCGCAAGCAATTGGGAAATTGAAGTCGCGTTTACACATTCAGTTGTGGATATGAGCGCAACGGACGCAACGGCGCAATCACTTGATGAATGGGATACGGTTTGGAAATTCACGGGTGGAAAACAATTAACTGGTGCCAGCTTCGATTTAGTTATTAGATTGAGCTTGAAAATGGATTTTGAGGATATAATTTGTTTTTTTATAAAATCTTTCAAAATTATTGTTTTTTGAGGAAGGGAATGATTTATTGTTTTAATAATTTATAATATTAGGTGAGAAGCACCGCAAGGCGCTTCCAAACTAATTCTAAGCACAACAAAAAAGGAAAAAAATTCTTATTTGTTTTTTGCGTTGTTATGGTGGCGCGGCCAATCAAAATTGGGAGCTTAAGACAATTAAGGTTTTACGCTTACAATACAAATTTTAAACTGTTATTCTAATTTTTGAGCTTTACTCTAAGTGGACGCTGTTGGGAGCCAGATATTGGTTCATTTTATGTTAAATATTGTTACGATGTCGGCGGTAGCGGTGGGCCGGACACCACTCAGCGACCAACCACAAATCCAGGTGGTGATGGAGGGGGTAGTCAGACAGTTACTCCACCACATGATCTTGGTATGTGCAGTGGACCAGACGGAATTCGACCGGATTATTCAGAACAAGCTCGAATTAACTTTCAAGCATCGAGCGGTTCCGACTTGGCCGTCACTAAATACGACCTCAATGAAGTCCTTCACAAATCAATTTTGTTCTTCGAAGCTCAAAGTCAAGTTCGAAAAATACTTGTGTTTATCATGCCAATTGGAAATTTTCAATCAGACTTAATTTAATATCCAACAGTTATGACCATAATACCAAAAAACTCACGTTTTAATCTCAAGCGTTTTAATTGCACTAATAGAATATACCGTCCTCTAAACTAGAGTGCAAAATGTGTAAAAAAAGTGGCTGGATAAACGCAAAAGCGAAGAAATGACAGATACCAAATTCTCAGACATCTTCGATTGTATGATTTAGTTAAATTCATATATCAAGGAGGCCGCATAAGGCCACAGATGGTCGAATAAACGCTCAGTATGTAGGCGGGCCAGACAAAAATTGGGGAAAAGTGGCCCGATGAGCGCACGAGCGGGCAAACTGGCCGTATAAAGGGGCCCGATAAACCCGCAGGTGATGTATACAGCATTGTACATTATAAATGTTTCTTCATTTCAGTTTCCATGAATCTGCTGACGTAGAAATGAGACAATGTTTTTTGTTTTTTCAAATCAACAGTTTCACAAAAAATTACTTCTTGGCAAAAATGTCTCCTACTAGCTAATATACATGTATGCGTGAATTCGAACTGGGACCGATAGAGCTGGTGTCCAACCCGACGGAAACCGGGTTCGTTGGAGGGGTGATGCGGGTCGAAAGGACGGCTGTGATGTAAACACGCCCTTATATGGAGGATGGTTTGACGCCGGCGATCACGTTAAATTTGGTTTCCCGATGGCTTGGAGTACAACCGTCCTTATTTGGGGAATGATTGATTATGAGGTAAGCTCATTTTTAGAAATTAATTTTCAAGTGCATATTATGCACTTACTTCTGATTGCAACTCTAGTTTCTCTGTAAAGAGATTTTTCAATTTCACTAGAACTACCGGCTGAGTTTCATGAAAATCGGCCGAGCGTTTCTAGTATACCGTGTCGGCAAATTTTAAGATAATATAAAGATCAATTTTCCCCTTTTTTATTTTTAAGGCACCCCAGTTCCAAATAAAAAGGGGAAAATTGGTCTTTATATCATCTTGAAACATGCCTACGCGGTAAACTAGAAACGCTCGGCCAATTTTCATGAAACTCAACCGGTAAAACTTCAACAATCCAGCATTGTGTCGCAATATGTACTGTACATAAACTAAAACATAGAAATAATTTTTAAATGTTTAATAATGGCTTTTTAATAGGCTATTTTGATAAAAAGCATGCCACAAAACTCACGTTTCTCCTTTTCTTACTTCCAAAGGGTCATAAGGCATACCATAATCCGTAGGGGTCACTTAGTCCAAATTTGGAAACAATTTAACTAGAGCCGTGTTTCAGCAATTTTCGATTAACCCCGGTTTACTATCATTTTTAGTACATTTAGGGCGTTTAATCTAAATTTGGACAGAGTGACGCCTGGGAGTTAAGCAACTTGTGACAAAAATGTTTCAGTCGAAACCAATTTACTTTAGATTCTTAAATAAGCTTTTCATAGGCCGAATATCGGGCAATGGGCGAGTGGGACAATGGTTTGGGCAGTGTGCGTTGGACACTAGAGTATTTTATTCGTGCTCATACGCAAAAGTTTGAGTTCTTTGGGCAGGTCGGCGACGGAAATGCTGACCATGCGTTTTGGGGTCGACCAGAAGATATGACAATGAATCGTCCGGCCTTCAAAATTCATCAGGGTGGCCCCGGATCAGATTTAGCTGGAGAAACCGCAGCCGCTCTCGCTGCTGGGTCGATTTTATTCAAGAGCGTTGACCCGGCGTTTTCAGCTGATTGTCTCAAACATGCTAAAGAACTTTATGAATTTGCTGACAGGAATGTTTTTTATGTATGCAAAATGCCAGGAGAAACAAATGCTCTACATGCAGACATACATTTATTTTATGATAATATTTGACGCTTATTTTCACAGGGGTTAGTCCAATTATGGGCCACACAATACTGGGTCGGTTAATCCATTTAAAATATAACTTACTTTTCAAATCCACGTCTAAGTTCGACTGTAGAAGATCACTTTTATACCACCTATTGTTAATGTTTTAACTCTCAGAAGAAGGAGTTTTTGGAACCCGTAGGGGAAAAATGTGTGTAAATAAACACGCACCTAAAAAATCACAATAATTCGCAATAATTCAAAAAAATTGGTAAAGCCAATTGTAGAGCTCGTCAAACTACGTCGATCTGACTATTCAGAAATTGATTTGGGCCATCAGGGCTCCCTAGAGAGCTGTTTGAAATCTACAACCTACGGAAAAAAAAAACCGTCAATCGAATTTTCTCGAAAAGTTGAGGGGGGTCAGCAATACCCGTTTTGCCCCACAGGGCCCCCATATGTCTTAAATCGACGAAAAAAACAAGTTGCGTGTCTATAAACACGAACTTCCCCCTGGGAGTTAAAACGAAGGTGTTTATTTTTCACGTGGTATTTTCAGTTTTAAGACTAGCAATAGTAGCCTGTCACAAACTACCGTTAAAAGTTGTACATTTAAATTTATCAAGAATTTTATAGTAGAAGTACCTTATTCGAAAACATAAGAAAACGTATTAAGTTATCGAGGTAAATACACCGATACGATTTGGCAAGCGGCCGATTTCTATAACTCGTGGAATGGGTATGAAGATGAGCTGGTTTGGGGTGCCGCCTGGCTTTTCCGTGCAACCGGGGAACCCTCATATTTACAAAAAGCCAATGAAAACTACCAAGGCCATGTCGGACAAACATTTTCTTGGGACGAAAAGCTTGGTGGTTATCAAGTCTTGCTCGCTCAAATCACTAACGACGGAAAGTATATTGATGCTGTTCGCAACTATTATAACTTTATTCAACACGAAGCTACTAAAACGCCAAAGGTGAGGCACTGATTTACAAAAATGTGAGGTATTCACGAGGCGTTGCAATCGACATAAAATAGAAAGCTGGCTGTCATATCTTGTTAATGGATACCACGCATATTTTACTACGAATAACAGTATAATAGTCGTGTTTAATGAAATTTGTTTTGTAGAAATTTTACGGTTTATACCACGAATGGATAATTAAAAATTAATTGGTGATTTTTTTCATATTCAATATACAGAAACGTACCCGAAACGTCCGTACCCGAAACGTGCCACTTTTTTTGAAAACATTTTGGGACGTTTCAGGTACGAGGACTGTATAACCCGTCAATAATTATCTTTGGTTTTATTGTTTATGTTTTGTATACCATGGGTTATGTCTGTATCGTGCTAGTGTTCTCACGCGAGAACCGTAGGTTTATTCAGCCAATCAGCGGCCGTAATTTGAACCACCGTCCAATAAGCGGGCCAAATTAAAACTTTATAATAAAATTACGTTTTCTGCGACGTTATAAATAATATATTCAACCCTTTTTCAATTTTGTTACCACAAAAGAAAGCAAGTACAAATTAAATGACCTTTTGATATCAAAAATTATTTGATCTCTTTCCCGAAACTATATTATTGTTAGATAGTCATTTTATGACCTTATATTGAGTAATTGAACCCGTTAAAGGCTTCTAATTAAGTTTTTCAAAATGTCAGGGAAATTCCATAGGATTCTGCCATAGGAGTTCTGAACATGATATCAAAAATCTGAGGGAGAACTGCCGAGATATGCACATGAACTTTCGATTGAGCAAAAAGAAAGTNAAAAAAATTAATTAAGGCACTTTTAGCGTGGCCAAAAGAATGGCCCATTTGGAGGCCTTGAACCAAATTTATCACGTGACTCGTTGAACTTGGCCTGGATTTTCCAAAAATATTCAAAGCTAACTTTTCGAGACGAACATTTTGGCCAAAACAGTTTTTTTCGAAAAAAATTGGTGGTCATGGCTTATTTTTTTCTCTCTAATAATAACAAATGCGCACAACATTCAGACCGTTTCAAAATGTTGTATAAATAATTGTATTTATTTTTCAAGGGTTTGGTTTGGTTGAGTCAGTGGGGTTCAAATCGCTACGCCGCAAACGCTGCATTTTTGATGCTTCATTCGAAAAAGATTGACCGATTGAGTGATGGTGATAAAAACAACTATTTCAACTTTGCCAAGGGTCAAATCCATTACATGCTTGGTGATAGCGGACGTAGCTTTGTTTGCGGTTATGGTAACAACCCACCAACGAAACCACACCATCGTGGTTCATCATGCCCAGGAAAAATTCAAAATTATTTGGCCGCATTTTTAGCATAATATGTTTTAAAATGAGTATGATATTTACGGAAATAATTTTTCCGGTGGGGGTAGAGTACTTTTCTCTATTTCAGCAGTCTCAGTAGCGCCCAAAAACTCCTCTTTTTCTTTTTCGTTTTTTTTTCTCAACAGCCTGAGCGAGGAGCGGAGTAGTAAAATTGGAATCATGCCGATACATCATAGAGACCATTGAAAGAAAGAACTTCTATTTTTGGTGTTTTGGCGGGTATCACACGACTGGTCGCCGGTCTCCATTGGTACAAAACTCGACTGGTACCAATTTCGACTGGAATCGGGTACCAGTCGCTTTAGTGTACCAGTCGCCGTTTGATACCAATGGGGACCGGCGACCAGTCGTGTGATACCCGTTTTTGACGACCACAAAACTGGTCGCCAAGTCTGGTCTTAAACACCATTTGGCGACCATTTGGCTTTCATGGATTTTGAATTTCATGGTAAGGTGTTCCATCCCATTGTGATGCTGGAACTACCCCTAGCTGGGAGGCAAACCCAATGATACTTTATGGAGCTCTTGTAGGCGGACCTGACCAGTGGGATAATTATAATGATGATCGAAATGATTATGTAGCCAACGAGGTAGCCTGCGATTATAATGCCGGATTCCAGTCCGCCATCGCTGCCCTCAAGTCGGAAGTCGTATGAACTTGTTTAACTTCATAGTCTCCGTCTGACATAACTTTCTATTGAAAAATAAATCACGCCTGTTTGCAATTAAAACAGTGTCTGTAATATTGTGTGCAACAAAGTTCAGACACAAATTTTTATTAAACACTTTATAATTTGATTAATAGCACGGTCCTTAACACAGAAAGATAGGGATTCCTGGAAAATTGGCCGAAAAAAAAACTGCAAGATAACGGAGCCGACGGGAAAATCGGCAGGATAATGGGTGACAAGATAACAACGCAGGGGGTATACAGCGGGTGCGTAGTTATCGGGCGGGTTTCGCGAAAAAAAAAAATTAATCGGGCGCCCGATAACTGCTTAGGATGCGGAATAAGGTAAAAATATACAAAAAACCGCCCGATAACAGCACGAGGGTGCCCGATAACAGCACTAGTGGGAAATTTGGTCATATACATATCATATATACATATCATATACATATCATATATACATATCATTTGGTGTATATCCAAAAATATAAAAACCGCCCGATAACAGCAAAGGGTACCTGATAACAGCACAAACACGCCCGATAACTGAACGCCCGATAACTGCGCACCCGGTGTATAACCCATTGAGTACAATTTATTTTGAAACAAAAAAAAAAGATTCCAAAAATGATGATAAAATGATCATGCGATGTCATCTAGATTGCTAAATTCAAAATTCGACCGCAAAAATCATGCGGATTGTATCGTTGTAAATATCATCATATATGAAAACATTTTTTTCCAAAAACAAAATGACGATATCGTCCGGTCGTGGTTGAAATTGAATATTATACGGCTGCAAGGTTTATTGCGGTTTTACGGTCAAACTGAAGTTTTAAATTCAAATTGATAATTGATTTTCGCAAAAGATTTGATGGTTGAAGGTCAGAATAATAATTGAGCGTACAAAAACGACGCACGATTTGATCGGAATTATTTCTTGCAAGACGACTCTATAAGACGGTTAAATCGATCAATATAGATTCGTAGATGCGTATTTCATGTAAGTTCAATTTTGTTATCCTAGTATGATTATTATCGTTATGTTGATTAAACTAATTATTAATACATATGAACTGTATGGTGCTGGCCATTTTATTACGAATTACTTTTTCATTCGAAACAAATCTATCTTTGAAATTATTCAAAATTCATATGAATTCTTAACTTTTGGTGGTAACTGAGTTGATCGTCACACAATGACCTATTTGTCCTTATATGTCCATAAAACGTCCTCAAATAAAAATAGACGGGCGAACCATTTTTAGAGAGCTTTTTTGACGATAATTCTTTGGAAGTACCCTATTATACATATGTATGATACAATTTATTCCGTACTATTTTGTGATAGGCGGATGAACGGAGTTCAAAATGTGCGAGATATTTACGACCTATATTGTAATACACCCCCTGCGCTGTTATTTTGCCACCTGTTTTCTTGCAGCTTTTCCCCTTTGTTTCGTTAACTTGCAAATTATTTTGCCCGACCAGGAAAAAAGGCGTATGCGCTGAGCTGTTATGTTGCAACCTACATTTAAAAACATCTTTTTTAACATTATGAATTTAAAGGTCACATAATTTGGGGTGGGGTCTGTAATTTAAGAAAATTTTACGGGCACTGCGGGAAAAAAACCCTTCAAATGAGTCCTTTAAAATGACCCTAGTACATTGTTTGATACCGTGCGTTCCGTTATCTTGCAGAAACCTACGCAATGTGCCGTTATCTTGAAGGTTTTTCCGTTGGCTTCGTTATCTTGCCGATATTTGTGTGCGAAAGTTGCAAGATAAAAGCGTAGGGGATGTACTACACCTAAGGTTATTGGCAATAACTTATTTTAATTTTATACGGACAAAATAATACGGACCGTCATTATGGTCGTCATTATGGTATCTTTCCAATTTTCTTTCCGTCTTGATTAATTTGAAATTGACACAATGAAAATTTGTCAATGATTTTTTGGTCAAATTCAAATGTCAATTATGTGAGATAACCGTTTCCGTGAAGTGAATTTTGACTTTTGCGAAAAGAATAACGGAAACAAACGAGCTCGATACTATGCAAGTGAAACTGAGGTTGTTTTTTTACACCGATGGTGTCCTACAGTTTAAGGTCAACGTAATTCCACAATTATATATAGAACTGCTATACTAAGCGATGTTAAATATTTTCGATAAGAAAATTTTTGTGCTATGCGAATCAATTGTAAGTTATATTATAAGCAGCGCGGTGAGTTGTTTGCGTGGCTAAAGGACGCTAGCCAATAGGAGGCGCTTATAAAAAAGCATGAGCCAATAGGCTTGCTTAGAATACAGTTACAGACGCTCCGCGCCTACGGCGTTGGCGCCTGTAACTGCTTATTATAATTTATTATACAATATGAGAGGGCAAAAGATGTACGTATTATTCTGTTATAGTCGGCAAACTTTTACAATAAGTTATTAACAATGTCATTAACTAATTTACGTCAAATTTTGTGATTGATCTTCGGTTTTATGAAAAAAAATTCTGATGATGACACGTCATTTGATCATACTGTGCTTATTTGATCGATACAAATATGGGCAACCATTCTTGGCTTTTTTTTTATATCATAAACGGCTTATTTAAGGTGCCATATTTGTATCTGGGAGCCTTTTTGGTGACAGCAATGGTCGTAACGTCGACAAATCAATCTTGTATGACGATACCATTTACCCTGAGTCTTGGCGACAAGATTTAAAAAACAACGGTTGGGATGTCTCAAGACTGCAATTTTTCAATGATGGTACAGGTCAAGGCTCGGCATGCGTATCTTATGTTAGCTAAATCAACTTTAACCTTTGACCACAGATTTAAAATAGTTCCGTGAACACATCGTTTGGAATTTTGCCCAAACAATCATTCGAAGTGTTCTAACCTACGTAATTCTTCACTATGAGTTAATCGATGGTCCTGAATCGAATGAACATGTTTTCGAAAGCTCTTCGACCACCCTTGGACACTTTTTGTTCAATTTGACGGCAAAAAACACAAATTCATAAACGGTTAACCCGTTAACGTACGGGGTTCATTTTTTGCTAGTGAAGCATTAACTACTCAACAGTCTTCAAAAAAATATGACAGAAAAAAAAATGTGCGTGAAAATATCGTAGCCTCAAATTCATAGGCCAAATAGCATATTTAGGATAACGTAATCTAACTTCGCCGCATTAAATATAATATAAAAATGGTGTATCATGGTATATATGGTATTAAGCTAGTTATTGAAGATAAAATAGTACACGTTTAGCCTCATGAAAATCGGCTGAGCGTTTCTAGAATAGACCAATTTTCGTCTTTTTTCTTGTAATGGGGTGCTCCTATTGGCCAATATGATTTTAAAATATGCCGACACGGTATACTAGAAACGCGCAGCCGATATTCATCAGACTAAACAAGTAAAGCTTAAGGTCGAGTTTAAGAGCCCTGGAGGAGATAAGGGCTTAGCTGGCGATAACTGGTGCTGGAAGTGTGAGCCTACCACCCTTGACCCTAACTGTGACGATGACGATAGTTGGTATCAATCTACCTGCAAGCTTAAAGAATGGGGAAATACAGGATCAGGTACACCTCCCTCAAAACAAACGACTATAAATTATCGATACGCAAACGGATTTCCGCATCAAGCTGCGGTTGACAAATATTTGGCCGATTTGTCGAGCACGCTCATGTGTATCACTTTTGTTAAAAATGCCAACGCGGATACCGGCATCGAAGTTACCTGGTCGAGTGTGTGTAACTCTGTGTTAGGAGAAGATACAAATAAAAATTGGCAGACTTTGAATCTTGCGAAAAATTGTGGTGGCCAAACTCCATCTACCGTCGACCATGAATTTTTGCATGCACTTGGGACCATTCACGAACATCAGCGGTATGATCGCGATACTTATATGAATTTCGATAACGTGCTTGAAGAGGGTGACGTTAATACACAGAAGCATCAAAAAGATATGACCATATTGGAGGGTTGTATAACTGACCTTAAATTGAACACTAAAATTTTACCGTCTGCCCGTTAATAAAAATAAGGACTTTTATACACTACTGTCCCTCATGAAGGTTTTACCTATGATTTTCAGGACATGTATGTGTAAGTGTGCTGTTAACAAAGCAGTGTGAATTTTAAACTCTTAATATGGGGCATGCCACATACCGTATGTGCGTTTAGTTTTCAAAAAATCAAAATTCTTTAATCTGAAATATAGCTTAGAGTTCACTCATATATATATATCACTTTCACTAAACTTCGAAGAAAGGTCCCCTTAAAATTTTATGTTTCATAACTTATGAATCATAAGTACATTGTGTTTTAGCTGCAACTTGCTAGCTACCCTGATTTTTTTTTCTACGTAGAGTTTGTGCATACAAAAATGAACGATTTATTTGGAACTTGTATATTAAAAACTTATTACATACAACCCTACCATACAGAGCCCAGTTGGAACCGAATTTGAATTCGAGTCGGTTATGATGTATGATTCCCTAGTTTTAGAGGCTTCGCACAAACCGTCCGGAAAGGGGTTCGGGGAGGCTCCTAGAATCTCGACAGTTGATGCGTTACAAATTCAATACCGTTATTGCAAACTTCGCGATGATTCATTCCAATACAAGTCCTTCGAGCAATGTAAAACGGCAGATTTAGCCGGGTTTAAAAAAAGTGTTTTTAAAGATCGCATCTGTGACGGTATAATCGATTGTCCGGGTGGAGAAGATGAAAATGGAGATATGGGAAAATGTAAAGAACAAACGGGAACCGAGCTGACCGCAAATGGCTGTTGTAAAAGAATAATGTTTCATGGAATGGAGTTCGTTCATGTCAGATAGGGTGAGCACGAATCAAACTTAATCTTGTCAGAAAATGAACGAATTAAGACCGGATTCTGTATTTTCTTTCGAATCAGCCGCAATTTTCTATTGAAAACACTATTTGCGATTTTTAAGGAGGGGTCCGTCTTAAACCGTTTGGAAAAGGGCTTTTAAGCAACTTATACTGACGCGATTTGATTGTTTCCCGCTGTATCAGTAAAACACGGCTTCCGGCATCTAATGGGATTATTTTTGGTGAAATACTCCTGATTACCGATTACGTAAATGGACTCGAACTGGTTAAAAACGAAAACCATTCATATCGTATGGATGCTCTCAAACTGAAAGGCTTACAGCAATTTTCTATGATTGATTACACTATTTTGGCATCAGTGTTGCATTCTAAGAGCACATCGTACGCTATGTGACATAGCTATGTGACACATCGTACGCTATGTGAAACGGGCAGTAATACAACAAGACATAGCCTATGTCTTGTTGTATTACTGCCCGTTTCACTCTTTCCGTACTAACTTATTGTACTAACTTATTGAATTTTTTATTTGAACGGTAACTCACCTTATGTTAGTCAAGATAAATGGCAGAGTGTCGATTACGATAACGTATTTATTGATAAACGAAATTCTGGATGGGGAATACATAATTTATGGTGGAGCAACCGAAAGAATTATGGTAGCCCAGAAAATGGTAAATGCCCACCAAGTAAAATGATGAGCTCGGATGGCCAAAATTACAAAAACCCCGAGTATTACATTTTTTGCGTGACAAGTCTAGTAGAAGAGCCTGCGAGTACAACAACAACGACACCTACAACAACGACACCACCAACAACCACACCTACAACAACTCCATCTACAACAACGACACCACCAACAACACCTACAACAACTCCATCCACAACGACACCAACAACAACGACACCAACAACGACACCATCTAAAACGACCACAACTACAAAACCGTCGACAACAACCAAATCCACAACTACCACCCAATCAATATCGACAACGACCCAACAACCATTGAATTGTCTCCAAGCGTCAACCGACAGATTTTGTGAACAATATACAGGACTGTATTTTCCATTATTGATATTTTACCACACCACCCCCTAGTCCTTATGCCAATTTTTGACGTGAAATTGCGTCAACATTTTATAATGGACCTCACTGGTACCGTACTGATTTCGAGTTTTGTTATGAACGAGCGATTTTTCGGTATATGCGGTCATTTTGTATGGGATTATCTCTTGCTCGCAACAGTACCAGAAATCTCCCCAGTATAAAGAAAGTGATCGCAAATTTTTTTGTATGTTATGTTCTTGTTAAATACTGGAGTGAGAAAAAAAGTGTCACCGAGAAAATTTCGCTTGTAAATTTGGAACAGTACTCGGTCTTATCTATGGTAAGACCCGCGTTGAGCTCGGTGACAAACTGACGACCCACACCAGTACTATTTCAATTTTAAAATATAGCAAAAGGTTACAAATTTGCTCGTTATGATATTAGCAAAAGGGTTTGGAGATGTTATGAGTCACTTGATAATACAGGAAGGGTTATTAAAACATTCTATTTATAATTCTCTTTGCCAGCTATTTTTTTGCGCAAAAGAAAAATACTTTTAGACTCAAAAATGAATAACCTAATTGAGGTAAAACTGGCAAAGTGTGTATTCATGAAAGCGGCGGTAGTAGGATAAACTGTGTCATTCCCTCGGAAACTTCAGCCTCTACCGTTAAATCGTTTACATATCATCTCAATGATGTTATCAACGCAGGATGTCAAGCTGAGTGCGAAGATTGTGCTTTACTTCCGGATAATGTTATGTGTAAAGAGAATTTCTTAAGCTACGGTATCCACAACGACGAACCCGGACTTACAAATAACTATTAAAAAAAACCTTTTCGACATAAGATAGTTAATGTCTAAACGAAACCTACCCTTTTTGGCACAATTACTTTAACAGTCATGAGCATCTGGGGTAGTTAGCTACCCAATTTGCTCTAGCGCGCCAAACAATGAACGGATTTTGTTGATTGTTATTTTATTTGGAAGCCCTGTGCTTCACTTACTGGGCTGATTTTCAACCTTAACCCTCGTCATCCACGGATCCAGACGTGAAACAATTTTTCTAAAAAAAAATATTTTTCTCCCACATAAAAACGTGAATTTTTTTTTTCAAATCCGTTGTCCGTTTTTTATTATCTCACCCCGTTCTCTTTTTATTTAGAAATAAAGTGAAAATGGGTAGCTAGCTACCCAATATACGTAACCCCAACCGTAACTGTTAACACTAACACTTTTGTGAAATTTTGATATGAGGCTGACATTTTTATTGTGTAATTTTGATGAAAAATATATTTAAATTGCGAAATTAATTATAAAGCCGAAAAAAAGTTTGATTTGGAGACACTCATATCTTTACTTGGCGTACCCTTACTTAATGGCGCAATTATTCTCCAAAATGAAAGGTACCCTTACTTGGCGTTCCTAGACCTACTTGACAAGCCCTTACTTGGCGCTCCCCTGTATACTTTTACTTTTGACCAATTATGTTTTATACATCGCCTAGAGCAACAAGTTCCACCATTTTTTCCGCACAGAGAACGCCAAATAAAAGTTCCTTACATGAAGGTCGCTTTTTGGAAATAAAACCCAGTGGCGCTTAATAACGGTCCGTTTTTTGAGATAAAAATTGTTCTCGATAAATTTCGTCGATAACCGTATGCTAATATTACTATTATTTCGGGAGTTTTTCAGTACAAAAGATAGGCCAATTCCGGAAAACCCCATTCCGGAATAGTTACCGGAAAAAAGTCCAATTCCAAAAGTCCAATTTCGGAACAAAAAAAGACTGGCTCAAAATCGCAAATGGTTCCGGAATTGGCCTACCTTCTGTATATAGAATATGACTGTATTAGGAACACTGTGTATATTGTCAAAAGTCCAAAAGAGCGAATTTTGTCCGGAGAAGAGGTCAAACCATATTCGTGGAACTGGATGGTGAGTCTTCATGCATACGATTGGGAAAGTGAGACTACAGTGCATCTCTGCGCGGGCACCATTTTGAGCAACACTTGGATTTTAACAGCTGGATATTGCGCTAATCAAATAACCAACAATGTTTTTATTGGTGTACACCACCAAGACCGGTTCGGACCACAATCTCAACAGCTCGTCATTAAAGAAAAATTTTACAAGTTCAACGACGACTATCCCGATTATCTCGATGATAGAGGTAATTTGGCACTGCTGGAACTGGAAGAACCAATCGCGCTTGACGGAAAATTTGCCAGTATTGCCTGTCTGCCGCCGAATAATGATGATCTCCTTGTGAGGGCTTGACATGCTGAAACAAAAAAAATGAGCATAACGATCTTTCAGTAATTAATTATTTGCTTTTAACTCTCAGGGGGAAGGAGTTTTTGAGAACCCGTAGGGGGAAAATGTGTGTAAATAAACACGCATTTCAAAAATTCACAATAATTCAAAAAAAAACTTGTAAAACCATGTTGTAGAGCTTGTCAAACTACGTGAATCTGACTTTTCAGAAATTGATTTGGGCCATCAGGGCCCCCTTGAGAGCTGTTTGAAATCTCCAACCTAGGCAAAAAAAATCACAGTCAATCGAATTTTCTCGAAAAGTTGAGGGGGTCACCAATACCCGTTTTGCCCTACGGGGCCTCCAAATGCCTTAAATCGACGAAAAAACAAATTGCGTGTCTATTTACACGCACTTCCCCCTAGGAGTTAAATAATGACAAACTAGTAACAGGGAATGCGGCAACAGTGGTTCATTATAAAACTGATAAAAATATAAAATTATGTATGTTTGAGTCATCTTATATATACAACCCTGCGCAGTTAGCGGGCAGGTTTCGCGACAAAAGAACCTGCCCGATAATAGCACGAGCGGGAATTTTGGTCATGTTTAGAAACAGTGCGCAGGGATAATTTATTGAATGACCATTTTGTTAAGCCCAAATTTTTGATGGTCAAATATGCTATACTGCTGGATGGGGTGATAACGAGTTATTTTCCGGTAATAATCCGCCGGTACTCCGATCAATGGAAGTGACAATTACGGATGATAAAGAATGTGAAGATGATGCGTTCTATTACTTCAACGGCGAATACTACAGCGATTTCTATACCGGTGCCGGTATATGCGGAATTTCATCAGGCCAAAGTGCAGCTACTGGTGACGAAGGAGGGCCCCTTATTTGTATTGATGAGACTAACCAACCGGTTTTAATGGGAATTATCCGAATTCCCCGAGAGAACACTGGAAAAGCCCAGTCATATACGAGAGTTGCAACCTTTATGAGTTGGATTCACCAGATAACAACTGGCACGCAACCACCAGCCGACTGCGGCTTTATCAATGAGGGACGTAATGGTCGTAGTCCATGCAATAGTCCTCTCGGTTGTCTTCAGGCAAAAGGTGTAAATGCTTTAGTTGAAAAAATTTGGGGTTTGTTAAAATATTTGTTATGAACGCAATATAGTAATGCTCTAATTTATAAGCTTAACTCCCAAGGGTCCAGAAATAGAAAAAATAGAAAAACGGCAATTTCGAACGCGTCCGAGAAATTTCGAATTCTGGAATTTTCAACAAAAAAGCATCAGTTTTTTTATATGTTTTATATACGTAGTTCCTTATAAAATTTGTCTAGAGTCATTTGTCAATTTTCGCCAATTTTAGATTAAGCCCGGTTTATAATCATTTTTGGTCCATTTCAGGCGTTTTTTTCCAAATTTGAACAAATGGGCCCATGAGAGTTAATTATAAAATTAAAAAAAAAGTAACTTTCTACGTTGGAAACACCTTAAAGACAAAACTAAATATGTTTTGTATTAATCAAACTACGGATTACTTGTACGATGATGGTGAATATGTTGGTTTTGAAAGTCTGCCTTATGCTCGGTACAACCTTAACGCCAAAAAATGGGGATGTTATGAAAAAGTGTCGGCTGTTTTAACTGAGCGGCAATGTGTTTTGCCAAATGGCGTCAGAGATCACTGTAAAGCATACACTACTGACTCTGCATTCAAAGTCTACAACAGTGAACTATTGTCGCTCATTAAAGAAGGGTGCGATCAAGGTAAACCATCATTTTAACCATTAAACATGAACCATGAACTATGATTCTGATAAATTACTTCATAATTTTATTTTTATATTTATACTAAATATTGATACGTACTATATTAAACCAGAAATTTGTATTCCTAAACTATTGAACTACTATTTTTATAACTAAAAACCATATTTATTTACTCTTATCTTTTAAGTAATCTATTGAAATATATTTTTTATATACAAATAACTGCTACAGTATGTTTAATACATTCAGTATGTTACAGTCCCTACCTCAAAATCGTTACGATTTGTGGTTCAAAAAATCGTAACGATTTTGAGTCATGACGTCATTTCGTAACGATTTTGAGCGTAACGATTTCGAGTTAGGGACTGTACATACTTTTTCTATTATGGCCATTTACAGTGAGCACTGTTTGATCTTTGTAGCATTTCGATTTTACTAATAACTTATTCTGTACTTTGAAAACTGTAATAAAATTTGACATAATATGAAGACTGATTGTGTTTAATTTTGTTTTACCTGGGCTCGGTTATGATTTAGGGACTTATATGATTTTTTTTTAATTTCTCATTGAATTGTGAAAATCGAAAATGAGTCGCTGTATATATATGCGGTGTTGGATTGATTTTATTCAATATTCGTTTTCTACCACTTCAACTTCGTTTATTGTTCAAATCAAACCGCTATTAGTTTAAAACCTTTTCAGGTCATGTGTGACTGACATTCAATCTGACAATTTTGATTTTCGATGATGAATGTTGTAGCACACAAGGGTTCTTTCAGATAATTTATCAATGTTCGGCCTTTTCGAGGAAGTTTTCGTACTCCAGGGCTCGGCAAAGCCAGGCATTTTCAGTGGCTTGGCTTTTTCCCCTCTTGAAAATTTTTGGCTTGGCTTGGCTTTTTTCCCCTCT
This sequence comes from Oikopleura albicans, assembly GCA_004367875.1. NCBI lineage: Eukaryota > Metazoa > Chordata > Appendicularia > Copelata > Oikopleuridae > Oikopleura > Oikopleura albicans. Next base: position 785,226 of record SCLG01000036.1, read on the forward strand.
CGAAAAATTTTGGCTTGGCTTTTTAAATTCTCAAAAAAATTGGCTTGGCTTTTTTGACCCTTCAAAAAAAAAATTGGCTTGGCTTGGCTTGGCACACAAAAAGCCAAGCCAAGCCAAGCCATGTGCCAAAGCCATTCGTGCCGAGCCCTGTTCGTACTCAACTAATTGTCACCCGGTAATTTTTCAGAGAACGACTACCGGAATATAGCGCGCTATAACGGAAAATGAGAATACTGAAAAGCGAACTTCTAGGGGTAAATTCTCGGAAAGTTTGGTAAAAATCATAACTTTTTGATCAACTGAGAGGCCAAAATGGCTTGAAGTTTTATTTGTCGGAAATTGTACAGTTTTTCTTCGCAGAATGTCTATTTTTTGTTTTATTCCTCATCGTTAGCTTTCTTAAAGCGTCGATAAACGCAGCAACTTACAATAATTATAAATAGCAGCATGGCGGCAACAATTAGATACAATTTATACCTTGTTTCCAGAAAACTATCATCTAAAGGAGTTCGCAACTTTATAAATAATTTTATGTGTTCAAATTGAAATTCATCAAATTGTACATTCACTAACCAGTTATCTTAACGCTTGTTTTAATATCACGGCATTTGATGTCCAAAATTTCCCTAGACCGTATAATCGTATCAAAATTTAAACGACCAGTCGGAAAAGACGCGCCTGATTAATGTTACAACTAGGGGTTTTTGCGCATTTTTTCGTCTGAAGTGCATTTAAGATTTCAAACAGCTGTCTAGAGGGCCCTGCTGTCCCAAATCAATTTCTGAATAATCAGATCGACGTAGTTTGACGAGCTCTACAACTTGCATTTACCAGTTTTTTTGAATTATTGTGAATTTTTAAGTGCGTGTTTATTTACACACATTTTCCCCCTACGGGTTCCCAAAAAATCCTTCCCCCTGAGAGTTAAATAATAAAAAATCGAACTCTTCCTGTTTTCTCTTCGTTTTCGTCACTAACGCGAGTAACGCCAAATGTTGTAATAACCTGTGGAGGTAGTTGAGATTTTTTTGTCAGGGACTTATATCTTATACTCGGTTTCTCTTAACATGAAATATTTTAGTTGGACATTCTAGTAGTATAAATATAACAAAACCTTTGGTCCGTTCGGCGATTAATACAAAGTTCTTTTTCTTTGTGCTGTACGGATATGAGTCGGATCGCAAAAATAAAATGATTTCGTTTGTTGTTGTTATAATGTACTCGGGATGTCTTCGGCCACACATTCGATCATATGACTTTGAAGCGCCGCCACTTTGTTGCAATTGTTGTTGACTATTAAGAGCTGAAAATCGGAATGTATGTTTAGTTGTATTTCTCGAATTTTCATAGTTAACTTGGTCTTAATGACAATTTTGCCGATAATAGAATGTTCTTAAGAAAAACGTAATCGGATGTCCATTACCGGTCAAATGGACACTTCATCAAAAAAAAAAATAAAGCCAAATTCGAATTCCCCGGAGTATAATTGCTATTAGTGACACGTTTGCCGCCAATAGGAGGTACAAAAGTACAATATGTTCACAATCAATAGTTCACTTTTGAATACGCGCAAGATTTAAAACTACATGTCGATTATTATATTGGCCAATTTCAAATGACGTCACATTTTGCCCCTCGCCATTTATTAATGTTAAATCAAAAAAAGCGCTGCAAAGCAGTCAAATAGGGTCTATTGATATCATTTTAATCTTCGACAGTTGCGCGTTCAGTTGGTTCGCAACTAGTTCCGGTCGTATGTCTATAACGCTACAAAACTACGAACCTCAAAAACAATACAACTACTCATTTGAAATTGGCCAATATAATAATCGACATGTAGTTTTAAATCTTGCGCGTATTCAAAAGTGAACTATTGATCGTGAACATATTGTATTAAATCCGATAATCGGATGTTAATTTCCGGTCAATCGGAAGTTGACCTTGACAAAAAATAACCGTCATTGGCCTACAAACCGGATACGAAAACCCGATCGGGATTGCTCTCATCGATTTCGAGCTATTAGCAAAATAAAAAATAAAAAAGTGCCATATGGCACTGTCAAGAGCGCAGGAGTTAATATGCCACTGCATATTTCACCTGGAAAACCAATTATTCAGACTATATTTTGAAAAAGGGAAAATTGTTCACGTCCCGTTTTTACTCGCGCTCACTCAATCCCGTTCCCACGGAAATACGAAAGAAGGTGAATTTGACTGGAAATTTTGACCGAAAATAGATTTTCGACTAGAACACTAAAATTGACAAAACTTTTCTTCAGCATGATGGATGTTTTATGTTATCATTTAAACGACGTAATATTTTTGAGTTTGAAACTAAAATAACTCGCAAATAATGTGGCTGACTGAGCTATTTGCGACAAGCGTCCATGTTGATTGGTCCATTTGCGATATAGTAGTGCATAATACAATTTGTTGGTGCAAATGCAATTATTCGAACCAGTCTGTTTTTATGTCTATTGTTATGATTCATGCAAATTTCGTAGCGTTTTTTTATGTTTCTATATTTTCATATAAGATCATTTTTTAAACATATTTTTTTAAATTTGATTTATGCATGTCAGAGGTCGACACGCAGGTTACCCGACTCGGTTATCGAAAATGAAATTTCTCGGAAAGACCAATAAAAGAGAAAAAAGGCATGCTGACCTCAGAAAATCCAGAAAAAAACTGTCTAGTCCATTGTCCTCCGAATCAAAAAGTAGATTATAGGGGCGAAGGTCAGTTTTTCGCCAAGTTCAACGGGTCACGTGATAAATTAGTCATAAAGCTTCGATATAGGCCAAACTTCGTAATAGTCAGTTTTTTCGATTTTCTGAAGTCGGCATCCTTTATTTTTTTTTCTCTTTGAGCGGTAGAGTGATCATAAAACGTGTTTTTGAAAATCTAATTGAAAGTTCGTGAAAATCTGAGTCAAAAAAGTTTTTCAGCGTTTTCTGGCTCTAATTAAAGCTTATAATTTTTATTGATTAATTAAGTAGAATATTTTTTGCAGTTCTTTTCATTAAAAATTGGTTATTCTTTGACATCCCAAGACATAAGATTTTATATACTACTCTTAAAGCGTTTCTTACCTTGATTTTGACCTTGATTTTGATCCTGATCTTGTTGACCTTGACTTTGTTTACCTTGTTGAAGTTGACCTTTGCTCGGTTTCATTGCTTCAGTAATGGTTATATGCATTCTCTTACAGTCGGGGTCACCACCACTTGGCAAATTGAAATCTTTGAAGTAAATTTTTATTCGATAACCAGGGTCTGTTGTTATGCTACAAAAATAATTATTGAAATACGTTGAGAAAAATGGTACAAACACGCATTTGAAAATTTAAGGTTTAACTCCCAGGGGGAAGTGCGTGTAAATAGACACGCAACTTGTCGATTTAAGGCATATGGAGGCCCCGTAGGGCAAGACGGGTATTACTCACCCCCCTCAACTTTTCGAGAAAATGCTATTGACGCTGTTTTTTGCGTAGGTTAGAGATTTCAAACAGCTCTCTAGGGGCCCTGGTGGTCCAAATCAATTTCTGAATAGTCAGATCGACGTAGTTTGAGCTCTACAACTTGGCTTTACCAGTTTTTTTGAATTATTGCAAATTATTGTGATTTTTTTAAATGCGTGTTTGTTTACACACATTTTCCCCTTACGGGTTCCAAAAACTCCTTCCCCTGAGAGTTAATTGAACCAAATTGTCGGTTTAATTTGCTAACCAGCGTAATGTACATATAATCCCAGTCGGATTGCAACAATTAACATGGGATTCTTGTTTGTTTCTATTTTGTACAAAATTATTACGCTGCCCTGTATTGGGACAAATAAAATTTGATCAAAAAAAAATCATTAGTTATGATCAAGTGTTAGATTATGTAAAGGAAAGGGAACTTAACGTATTCACTTATTGATTCTCCAAATGAAACTGGTGTCACGGTATGTCTCAAAATAATTGTAGATAAGTTGAAAAACTTACGTCCAATCGCACTGGAATTGCATCGGAATGTTTGCTGGATACTTCGGTGATTTGATGATTTTCCGGGGTCCCAGATGAATTTTGAAAACATCTTCTTGACCTAAGATACGATTGATTAATTAATCTGTATTCAATGAATCATTTTTTATTTACTCAGGATAGACTTTTGTGCCCAAGCCACATTGAAATTTATATTAAACCCCATGCGCAGTTTTTGGTAGAGTAGATGCACACATTTACTGCATTACCAGCACATGTGTATCCCAATTTTTTTGAAGTAGTCCGCCTACATATTTGGTAGTTATCCATCCCCTTTGACACTTTTTGATTTTCGAAAAGACAAAAGTCATTTATTTGGAATACACCAGGTGCAGCGTTATGTTACAAATTTTCCCGTTTGTTCCGTTCTGTTACATTTTTTTACAAAAAAATTTCCAGCATTATCGCCCACGCACTACGCCATTATGTTACAATTTTCCGTTATGTTACAATTTGTACAAAAAACACGTATTGCGCAATATTTTCGAGTTACGTAATCACTATTTTCCGTTATGTTACAATTTCTACAAAAAACCTTGTATTGCGCAATATTTTCTCCGTAGGATTCGTTATGTTACAATGTATAATTTTTTTGCGTTTTCCAGCGAAATCGCCTACGCACTGCGCCGTTATGTTACAATTTTCCCTTATGTTACATTTTTTTCATTTGGTTTTGTAACATAATGGCGCACGGTGCGCACCTGGTGTATATCAGCTGTTTTACAGCTTTACTTTTTGTGAGAAGCTATTCGTATATCCCTGACCAAAATTTTCTACCCGGACTACTGGATGTTTCAAAATGAAATAAAAGTCAAAATCATCTAATTTCGAGACGCATTGAATAGTCCTTACCAAACTCTCCTTTTTCATTTTCAGCAATTTTTCGCGAAATGCATTCGTCCTTACCTCACGTCTGACTTGGAAGCTGTTACGCAGGCATTTTACTCACGAGCCACACCTAGCGATAGTTCGCTAGATAATTATTTCATCATGGTATAGTAGGCGTTTACTATTTTCTTATTTACTGAAAAATCGGTACCATGGAAATATAGCCTAAAAATTGGTAAATTTCACGACAAACAAACCAGTAATTGAATTTTTTTTTTTTTGGCAAACACATGTCCAAAACTAAGAGGAATCAAAGCGGCCTTTAACTCGATTAATTTAAAANAAAAAAAAATTTTCAGGTTCCTTTATTTCTCTACTAAGCCAATGCACAAAAATTAGGGTCTAAAAGTTAGAGCGCGCTCAGATCGTGCACCAAACGCAAAAAATAGACGCTTCAAAATCTAAAAGTTAATTTTTGTTTTACAAAAAAATGAAAAAAATGTGTCTCAAAGTTGAAGATATATTTTCCCGATAGAATTTGTACAGAAAAAAATGCACGGATTACCTACATAATGCAAATTATAATTTATAAAATATGCATAAACCCGAGCTGTACTTTCGTTCGGACAAAAAAATAAAGACTTTACTGTAAAATGTATCAATAATCTTAAAAACAGTTAAATGCGAGTTTGATACGAAACTAATAATACATAATGTTATAATAATACATAATAATACATAATGTTATACAATTTGTAACTTTAGTCTCATTCGTTAGGTCTGCTTGAAGAGTAAACTGTTATTAACTTGTAAAACTAGGTTAACATTTTGGGGTACTTTTTATAGTGATCGTCACTTTTTAAGTACCGTTTTCATGGGAAACATCTGGTATGTAATTTGTTTTAGTATATAATTTGCAGTATACGCACGTATGTATAGTTGCTGTAAAATTAAACGAATTCTTAAATGAAGTTTGTTGTCTTACGATAAAAATGTCACCTAAAATTTATCACTGTTCTATTGTCAATAGACTATCGTCGATAGTCTAGCAAACCTTCTGAGACTGTCATTAAATACATTTAACTCTCATGGGGAAATTGTGATAATTCATACCAAAAATGGTTCTAGAATGTCCAAAATGTTTGAGCAAGAAGAAAGGTCAAAAATCGCCCCTAGACCGGTATGATTGGATTTGTCAAAAAAAAAACTGTGAGGAACTCTTATGTGATTTCATATTTCATTAAACGACAATTAAACGGCCTCATGATAATTATCCCTCTACGGGTTAACTGCCAAATGATTTATAAAATGCTTAGGCGTGGTAATACAGCTAAAAAAGTGCCACGCCACCACAAGCCATTTGTCGATATTGAGACCACTCGAAGATAACGCATTGGCATTGGTCCACTAGCCCGTGAGATCAAACGTGAACACAAGAAATAAACATGTAAGTACACTGTACTTAGTACAGCCCTTTTTCATATAATCAATCTTAACCCCAAAACACAGATTGAAGTTCAGATGGTGAACCAATCACATTTATCTGCGTGACCGGGAGTTACACTTAGAAACGTTATATTACCGCCGAAATTAACATATACATACAAAAAGTAAGGATTTCTTTCGAATCTTCTTAACCGCGCACCGTTTTAAGGTTACTAAGGCCCTTAGTAAAGAATAATGTAGAGTGCCCTTATTCTTGAAATGGACTTTAAATGGGTGAAAAATAGTTTCAAATTTATTCAAAAATCTTAATACACCGGTTGCGCCGTTAACAAACACCCCTAATATGTTTTTTACGATAACTGCTACAAACATATCTGGTTAGGTACATGTAGTATATTTTGATCGAACGCCTTCAATATACTACTATCAAAGACGGTACATAATCAAAGACTGTTTTTTGCCTATTTTGCAATAATAGGTATATCTTCAAATGTTTTATGATTCAAATGGTTAATGAACAAAAACATAATCAAACACGAGAGATCCAGAAAAAAATTAAAGAAGGACAGGTAAATACCGTTGTGTACAAATAATACCCAAAATAACGAAAGTGCAGTTGAATAGTATTTTTGCTTGTTTTGTCAAATGGTTTTTGGTGTTTTTCATATGGTTGCAGTCTTTTTGATATATTGTTTTATTTCAAGTAATTTCAACTTCACCAACTTTGTGGGTAATTTATTGTGGGTAGTTCATTTTTGAGGTTTTTTGAACATTGGCAAAATATTATCCAATAAATTGGAAAAAACTGTTCATTGTTTAGTTTTGTCATTTAGAGCACTTTACAAGAAAAATAAAATTAATCGCATGGACACTGCAGAAGTTCTTAAAATTGAGTGTGACAAGTTCACGACTTCGTAGGGGGTCCTAAAGTCCTTTTTGCGTTGAATACAACAACCAAATAATGAATTGGAATCTGTAAAATATATATTATAATGGTTTCCCCGAGGGTAAAATATGTAAACAGCGATACTGACCGGTCCTCAGACCATACAAAATCAAATCCTATAACCCCCTGTGCACTTATGTTTCCACCAAACATAAGTGAACAATGTGTAGTTTCCGGGAACATAAGTGCACAATGTGTAGGCGTTTTGACTGAAATTTGTAAGTGCGGAAACATAAGTGCAACATAAGTGCCCAAGGCTTCGAACCCTGAGAAAGCAGTCTATGTTTCCAGTAAAATTGGACGGACTGTTACAACTTTTACAACAATTTTTCGGGCGGAAACATAAGTGCACAGTGCGTAGGCGGACTAAGTGGAAAATATTTCTCGAAAAACCGGAAACATAACTGCACCGACGGGGCTGAGCGGAAACATAAGTGGTGGAAACATAAGTGCACAGGGGGTGTAGTTAACGTCACTAAAAGAAACATTACATCTAATGATCCATTCGAGAAAAATATGAATGTACGAGTTAATATATTTGAAAATAGGTATATTATACCGTATATACTACGGAGTTTACGAGTTTACTATTTATTAGGCATAATGTAATTCATTAGCCCACCAGTTATGACGTCCCACTAATACAGTTGGACCAATACAAATGATAGTAATTATACGTCGCGAATTACTTGAATATAATATTTTATCCGAAAAGTTTATCGATTATGTCTTTGGGATTATTTCTAATAATCTATCAAACTTTAAAATAATTAATAATACTTCATAAATAAGATTAGTAAACAACTATTTAACACTGAAACTCCCCATGACCCTATAAACAAACTTCAATATTTATGCATTCCATAAAATCTTATCGATAGCGAATTTTGGGAATGGCCACTTTATGAAGCTTCAGTTGTGGTAGATTGCTTGAAAGTGCGCCGAATGAACCGGTTTGATCTTAAAGACCCTTTTAAAGGCATATGCGTCGAAACCGGAAAAAAATATGTAAAACTGGACCCGAATGATCATTTCAGTCACCATTATAGAATAGAGACTGTAACTAGTGAATGATGATAAATTATCATTGATAATGTATTTGTGTGACCAGGCTTTCAGCATGTACACCACTTGCGCAGTTAAATTGGTAAATATTTTCAGAAAACTTCAACATAACTGCGCAAGTTCAAACAATTAATCAAAAAACATCCGAAAGGATATGAATTCATAGAAAAAAGTCGGAGAAGATATGGCTTCATTAAACAAAAAGTAGAGGCAGGGAGGCTTTATGCAAAAATAAACCCTAAAAGTCATCATTTCATTGATTTTGTGTTCTCAAAAGACTTATTTAATGTCTTAAAAACTGCTATATAAATTAAGCATCGAAACTTACCATACACAGTGATTATTAATAATAACAATAATGTCGTCATCTTCAGATCGTCTACTTCGTTAAATTCTCTGTGAATTCTCGATTAGACCATGTACCATTGCACACTCAAACACGTCGAAAAATTAGACCTTTTTGAAGTTAAAAAAGTAGAAAAAAAAATGTTGCTTTAGAACGAAGTGACACATGGTTGTGGAGCGACGCTTTTCGAAACTGCCCGAGGCGTCGAAATGGTTCACGCAAGTTAAGGACGCATTTTTACGCTGTTTAGTACGTCATCACTCAGCTATAGGCGCTCTTACCTAGAGGCCCGTTAGTTTACGGAAGGAAAATGCTCATTTTTGAAGAATTTGATATTTGTTTTTTTGTTGCAATAAGTGCTGAATTCGAGGAGAGGTATCTTAATACCTAGTGTACATTTCGTTCGTGTTTAAAACTATATAAAATGGGATCGAAAAACGTGTGATTTTGGGGAAAAGCGAATCACGCTCACAAAATCACAGAAATCACGGAAATCACAAACGTTTCAATCGCAATACCAATTCTGCCCCACGGGCCCTCCTTATGCCTTAAATCGACGAAAAACCAAGTCGTGTGCATATATGCACCCACTTCCCCCTACGAGTTAAAAATGATTAGAATGATGAACGCAGTCCCCTACCTGTGGGCCACCAAAAAAAAAAAATGATGTCTAAAATATTATCAACTATGAACTACAGTCAGGGGCCATAGTTAGGTAAGTAGTTATCTGCTGCGCGCATGTCTGTGCAAATATGAACAATTTCAACAATATCTTGAAATCAGGTTAATACAATAATTACAAAATGGAATCATGTTTGGTCGTTCAATTATAGAAAAAAAATGGACGTTCATCAGATAAAAAAGAAACAAAGATGCTTAGTCGATACACAAATGTTTATTTGACCGGATTTATTTTTAGCAAAACAGGCCGTTTGAAAATAAAAGTTTTCATCACACGAACGTGACGTTGGTTTGCAGATTGATATCTTCCAGAGTTGCATAATCTAATAAAGGACCATTACCACTAGCAAAAAATGTGGTTGTTAAACACTCAATAAATCTGTTGCTAAAAAGGGTTATCCAGGGTCCGCTATCATTATCAGATCATTGATATTACAATATGAATAATTCTACGCACCAGTTATCTTAACAAAGTTGGGTTATCTTGACACTTTTTAGGGACCGAAAAATGTCGTACTGTTCGTTCACGCCCTATCCAATTATGGTAATGATTGGCCGCGCACTACCAAGTTATTTCAGCAATTTGCCGTTATATTATACTGTTTCATTTAAACAAATCAAATAAGGAGGTGCGCTGTTATGTTACGTAACCAAATCAAAAAAAGTGTAAAATAATTGAAATTGTAACATATCGGCGCAGTGCGTAAGCGAATTCGTTGAATAACGCCAAAAAAGTTAAATTATAACATAACGGATTCTACGAGGAAAATATTGCGCAATACGTGTTTTTTGTGCAAATTGTAACATAACGGAAAATAGTGATAACGTTACTCGAAAATATTGCGCAGAACGTGTTTTATGTACAAATTGTGACATAACGGAAAATAGTGATTACGTAACACGAAAATATTGCGCAATACGTGTTTTTTGTACAAATTGTAACATAACGGCGTAGTGCATGGGCGATAAAGCTGAATTTTTTTTGGCAGAAAAAGTGTAACATAAAGGGTTGTAAAATAACGGCGCACCTAGTGTAGAAGAATTAAAATACAGCTTCAACTACATCTTTAAACATTCTTCGCCTTGATATACACCACTTGCGCAGTTATGTTTCCGAAATGTAATACTTCGTCATATTTTCGTAATATTTCATCAGTTTTTCGTCAAATTTCGTCATTTACGTTTTAGAAAACCCGCCTACACAGTGCGCAGTTATATTGTCGTTTTTCTTCCTGCACAGTTATGTTGCCGTTTTGTGCAAATACTTCGGCACCATAACTGCGTAAGTGGTATAGCGCATAAATTTGTGTAATCATCGATCGACAAATAAATAAATTACCACTATTGTGTTCTGTTCGTGTTCTAGACGGAAAAATAGTTTTTGGCTCTTTTTTTACTTTTTGGTACTCGCCAATTTCAATACTTCTATAGAATTTTGAGTTAGGTTGCGGTTAACTTAGAATTGGATTAGTTATTGTTATCTCTCTCATGTACTGATTTGGCGCCAAAAAGTACAAATTCTATGCGCGGATTGGCTTACTAACCTTGAAATATTATTAGGGTAATTTGTCTGGCTAATCGGTTTTTCAAGATAGTTTTTGAGCAACAGTTTGAAACTTATTGATTGTCTAAAAACCACAGATATATCGCATTCGGCCACTTTCGGGATAGCTTCGAACAAGATAAATGTACAGACGATACAAATAAGTTTTAAGGCAATGATGTTTCCAAGTTTTATAGTCTTCGACTCCTGATAACCGTTTGAATATAATGACTTACTATATTAAAAGCAAAATAGGGTGAGAATAAATTTCATTGCCCAGATGAGAGATAATGGGTTTTTCTCTGATTTGTTATACACACGATGCGCAGTTAACCGCCACCCTTCGATGCGTCCTCAACTGGCGGTTAACTGCAAAAGTGGCGGTTAACTGCAAATAAGGGTTGTGTCTAAGTGGCGGTTAACTCTCAGGGGAAGGAGTTTTTGGGAACCCGTAGGGGGAAAATGCGTGTAAATAAACACGCACTTAAAAAATTCACAATAATTCGCAATAATTCAAAAAAACTGGCAAAGTCAAGTTGTAGAGCTCGTCAAACTACGTCGATCTGATTATTCAGAAATTGAGTTGGGACACCAGGGCCCCTTAGACAGCTGTTTGAAATATTCAACCTACGAAAAAAATAACACCGCCAATAGAAAAGTTGTGGAGGGTCACCAAATTGGGTCACCAAATTATACCCGTTTTGCCTTACGCTAGTTGCCTGTCTATTTACGCGCACTTCCCCCTGGGAGTTAAGGGAAAATAACGTTTTTGACCAATGTGAATTCAACATTTTGGGAAAGAACCGAATAAATTATTGGCATTATTGGCAATAAAGATGAGTAATAAATATTATAATAAATATTTGAATAAAATGAATTGAAATAAAACTTATAATAAATAAGTTTCAAAAAAGAATTTTAATTGTTAAAAAACTTAAGTTTTAAAAATTAAGTTTAACAAAAAAGTTTTAAATAAGTTTTATATTCAAAAACCGGAAATTATCTGGAATTGAAACTATACTTTAAATATTTTCGCAAAGCTTTGAAATAAGAAATTGAAAAAAAATTAATTACATTTTTAGATTTTATAGAATGTCAGTATAGCGTTTTTAAGGCATGGCTGTTATAAACAATAGGGATACGGAATAAAAAACAATTTGGTTTTTGAACTAACCTAACAAAGTAAGTTGACGAAAACTTTACACAAAATCAGCCATTGATCATTAAAATATATTTGTCAAATTAATCAATCAGGTTCAATATTTCACGAAAATTCCCCAAAATGTACGGAAAATTCCCAATTATCTGAAAATTCCAAATGGCGATTAACTGCAAATTGGCGGTTAACTGCGCAGGGCGTAGGCGTGATCCCGGGAAAATAGTGAGACCCCTAACTGGCGGTTAACTGCAAAAGTGCCGGTTAAGAGGGTAGCGGTTAACTGCGCATCGTGTGTAGAAAAATTGTTTTTTTTTATAGTAAACTCGCAGGGGGAAGTTTGTGCATATATGCAGACGACTTCGTTTTTCGTCGATTCAAGGCATAAGGACGTCCGGTTGTTCAGAATTGGTATTGCTGACCTCCCTCAACTTTTCGAGAAAATTCCATAGGCGGTATTTTTATCGTAGGTTGGATATTTCAAACAGCTCTCTAGGGGCCCTGGTGGCCCAAACCAATTTCTGAATAGTCAGATCGACGTAGTTTGACGAGCTCTACAACTTGGTTTTACCAGTTTTATCAGAACTATTGTGAACTGTTAAGTGTGTGCATATATGCACACAATTTTCCCCTCCGGGTTATCAAAAAGTCCTTCCCCCTGAGAGTTAAGAAAAACATAGAAAATGGTTACAATCCGGTAATTATACCATCACTACGCTGTTATCTGGCCTTCTTTTGCTCAATGTTCTTGGTCGGTAACATAAAAGTTATTAAAGTCAAAAATCATACGGATCCTGATCTGGCTGAATTCCATTGTCAAATTTTGTCATAATCCGATTTTCGAAACAAAATATTTTGAAAATGATTTGTTTTTGGGCTTTCACACTTTTTATGCTCAGATGGTATTAAATTACTTTCCGATCAGGAAAGAGATTTCATTAAAAATAGTGAATTGCTCTATTACGAATAATTCTGAGTAGCAATGAGAGAAATTCAAGTAGAGGATTATGAAACTTATCAGTACAATCCGGATAAAATTTACTTTCGAGTCATGTATGGATCGGGAGGTAACAGTTTTTTCAAAAAAAAAAAATTGAATGGAAAACCGCCTTCGAAAATTCCATCTTATCGTTATAATAACGATATGACTTAAGATGAGTTAGTTTCAATTTATTTTAAATTTCCCAACACATTGTGACATTTGGGACTTTTCCGTGAGGTCAGAAATTTTTTCCGGAACCTTCCTATACGACGTAGTTTTTCGTCTTAAATCGAACAGTGTCAGAAAATAATCATAACAATTACAGAAGAAATATTTTTGTTAAATTAAGTGGTATGGTAACCAATGGTTTACGATAGGTATCCTAATTTTCGGGAACAAACGGCCCTATAGTAGCACAAGTGTGAAAGTCGGCCCAATAACTGTGCATGTGGTGTCGAAAGTAATTTGAAATAAAAAAGACCTTTTTTGGACGGGGAATCTTCATTTTGACTGACGTGGTTCATAAGGGCTCAAATGATTCGTTTATATTGAAACGTGTGTTGTTATACAAAACAAAAGGGGTTTCAGACAAGCATAATCAATATTAGTTACTTTGTTTTGTAAAATACGTGGCTTGGCATCAGCAAAGTTTAAAATGAAAATACAAAATGAAATATTTTTCAAACATGTAGTACAGGATTCACGCGTAAATGCGCATATATGATATACACAGGATATGCCGTTAACCGTCCAGCCCTTAACTGTCCAGAACCGGGTCAACCGTCCACTTTCGGACTAATCTTTTTATAGAGCTAACGCCTACACGGTTCGTCGTTAACCGTCCATTTAATAATTTTACCAATATTATTTTCACTACCTATAGGTACCTAATAGGTAACTCAGTTATTAGATACAAAAACAACACGCCAATTCACAGTATTTACGTTTTTGTTGTTGTACTTCAGTAATTTCAAGTGGAGTGGTACTCAATTTGATTATTTTGAAGAACCCACGTAGGTTAACTCTTGGGGTCACTGTGTGACGAACGGCCTATTTGCTTTCATATCTCATCAAAACGGCTTTAAAATTTCATGGAGAAAATTTTGAAACAAAAATCTGAAAATATTTTCAAAAATCTTCCTGAGATGGCTTTGGAGACATCTGACGTTTTTTGCCTAGAGTACTTGAGTACCCATTACAGAATTTTTGAAAATAATTTTATGCCTTAAAAACGGCCATCACTAAGTGTCCCCTACAGGTTATCGAATTATAGCTGTAGGTTTCGCTAGGTAGTATATATAATACTGGTGAAAGAAAAAAGTGTCACCGACCAAATTTGGCTTGTAGGTTTAAGACAGGACTCGGTCGTATCTATCGTAGGACCCGCGTCGAGCTCGGTGACAAACTGACAACCCACACCAGTAGTAAAGTTTTAAGTAGAACATATTTATATATATATATAATCAGGGTTGGTAAAACACCGGTTTTTGAGCTTTGACTTTAGTTTGTCTTTAGTCGATTTTGAAAAAAAACCCTTTGTCTTTGTTTGTCTTTGTCGACTAAAGGCTTTAGTCCGTCTAACCAACCCTGTATATAAGTAGTATATTTAATATTTTGAGTAGTATATTATATATTGTATATTGTATATTATTAAATAGTAAAATTAATCTGTGGTGGTGGCGAGCAAGGTCGAACGGTTTGAAAAGATTAACGTTTAGAGCGGTATTTGCGATACCATGGATTTGGTATGTTAGCGGCCATTGGAAGGAAATTGGAAGTAGGGTGTTTGTAGAGTTTGACAAATTAATATCGAAAACTTTTCGCGACCTTTTCTTATCATACAAGCCTACAAATCTAAGGTTTTTCATGCTCAATTATAATAATTTCGGCGTGTCTAATTTTTTAAATATTACAATATGAAAATAAAGTTAATATGTTTCATTTTTTATACTATTGGGAACAAACTTCGAAAAATCGAAACTCAAAACACCCTAATTGGAAGTTTACCATACATCAGTCATTGCTTTCGACGAAGAGTATGAATATACGAGTGACGAAGGTATTGTGCATGATCCCGGAAAAATCCCGGGAGAAACTTTGAGACTCATGTACGTTCCATGTTTGACACGGTTTGAATTCAAATAAAGTACAATTCGAATAACTTTTTTGGAAAATAACGATAAACGGTTATCTAAACGAACTGATCGGAAAACACGATTTCGCGGTTTATTGACACGATTTGAGAAAAAGTTAAACAAATATCATATGTTTAAAATTAGAGGACTAGTTCCGTTAAAAATATTTCTTAATACACCGGGTGCGCAGTTATCGGGCGTCCAGTTATCGGGCGGGTTTGTGCTGTTATCGGGCACCCTTTGCTGTTATCGGGCGGTTTTTCCCCATATTTTTGGATATATATGACCAAATTTCCCGCTCGTGCTGTTATCGGGCACCCTCGTGCTGTTATCGGGCGTTTTTTTTACCTTATTCCGCTTCCGCCCTGAGCAGTTATCGGGCGCCCGATCAAGGTTTTTTTGTCGCGAAACCCGCCCGATAACTGCGCACCCGGTGTATTTGTTAAAATTCACATTTGTTGAACAAATTATTTTAAATATTATGTTTTAATCCTAGTATTTTCAACACTTTTTTGGTATCATCGTGGCGTTGACCCGTCATATGTTATAATAATAAAACTTAATTTAAATACACCACCTAACCATTTGACTTACCCCTTTTTTTCCGAAAAAAGGTGTTAATTCAAATGCAAATTGTTAAGTCAAATGCAAACTGTTAAGCCAAATGGGTAGTGCGTAGGTTTAAATCCTGGAAAACTTGAAACAAAAAAAGTGTTAACTCGAATGCAAATAGGCTTTTTCTCTAGATTTAAATTCCATATTGACGAATAAAATGAGCAATTTATATACAAAAATGATACAAATTAATATAATGAACGAAAAAATTAAAAAAAATCGTTATAACCACCTTACCACATTTAACCACCTTACCACATTTTTTTCCGAAAAAATATGTTAATTCATGTGCAAATTGTTAAGTCAAATGCAAACTGTTAAGCCACATGGGTAGTGCGTAGGCAATAATGCTGGAAAAAAAAAGACAAAAAAAGGACAAACAAAGTGTTAATTCAACTGAAAACTGTTAAGTCAAATGCAAACTGTTAAGCCAAATGGTGTTAAGTCAGATGGTTAGGTGATGTATAGCCTACATTATATTTACTTGGAGTGCGTCAATATCACAGTGACAGTCTGTTCACAACAGTATATTGAATTGACGTGCGATTAGACATGTTTGACGTTAAAAAGTTACATATTTTTTGCCACAACTGTCAGATTATGGAATCGAAATTTTTAACACATCGGCAAAGACATTATCAAGGATGTATTTTTTATCGTTTTCCGTTATGTATAGCATATTCATCATATCATGAACACTTTTTTTACTAATAATGTTGTCTTTTTTGATCTGTCAAAATATCTCACTAAAAAAGTTTTTTCCAAATCCGTTTAAATTGCTAACATAATGATTTTTTAAGTAAAGTAAATAGTTATAAACACGGTCTGATCTAGGGTCGCAAAAAACCCTTAAAACGGCATTGGGCAATTTCGTTTGTGCATTTGCGTTGGGTTTGGGTACTCCAACGCCAACTCAGCGCGCGTTGGCGCAAATTTAACTTCTGTCATAATTTAATATCGTTTATTATACCATAAAATGTACGATCAGAAACTTTAAATGATTTTTTCACGAATTTTGCTTCCTCGAAGAATATAATGAGAGTACCAATTCAAAATTGAACGGTGTGTTTTAGCGAGCTCGACAACACAAAGGGAACAAGTCGTGAAGACCTACGAGTTAAATTGGAGGAACTAAAGGAACATGCCACAATATGAACTTGTCGTTTTGTGGAAATTTGTACATAAGGTGCTTAGATAAAAGCTAGTTTTTGGGGCTTCAAAAAATAAGAGCTAGCAAAACCAGTTTAGTTTGGTCTATGTAAGCGTAACTATCCCATAACATATTTGGCCATATATAGAGTGGCATATAGTTTTTAGAAACACCATGGCCGAAACATTTTTTCTCAAGTGTTTTGAATTCATGGGAATATTGACTTCCCGAAAGATTAGGGAATAAGAGAAATTAGGGAATGCATGCACCAATTTACGACCTGGAGGCAAAGAGTTAAATGTAGCTCGAAATCTTGGAGTTTTTGTACCCATTTTGAAACCTTTATTAAATTAACCATGAAAAACTGCATCTATACTGAAGTTTTGGCGGATTTCTGTTGGTGGGCTATTTTTTTATCCGAGGCGGAAAAAACTAGATGCCACCCTAGCCATATATCTTGTACATAACTGATCAAGGCATTTTAAAAAGGCTCGCTATAACCCGTCAACATATGAGTTAATTTATTTGAACTGTAACCATTTCACGAAAGAATTTGTCTCGTTGTTTTGCGATTGTCCAACCGCTATCTCGGATGATCTAGACAAATTTAATTGGCTGCGGCTTTCGCGTTTTGTGAAAACAGCATGGGCTTCATCAATTTTCACATCACAAGGATTGTTTTTATTTTATGAAAGAACAGACATTTTCTAAATTTTGTTACGAAAACTATTAAACACGTCCATACAAACGGACGTGAACTCAAAATAGCAAAATAGTACCTGTTTATACTAAATGCTACTGGTGTAGGTAACGAGCTTGTCACCGAGTTGAATGGGACTCGCCGTATTTTCAAGAGTCCCATAACATAATATCCGAAGAGTCTCCTTCAGATCGGTGACAAACTCGTTACCCACACCAGTAATAAATGATTTTTATAAAAATATTTCCATCAGAAAAATTCTGAAAGTGCCCGGTTTTGTTACGAAGTTTTATACACCACCTGCGCAGTTATCTTTCCGGCAGTTATCTTTCCGCTCAGCCCCGCCGGTGCAGTTATCTTTCCGCTTTTTCGAGAAAAATTTTCCAGTTAATCCGCCTACACACTGCGCAGTTATCTTTCCGCCCGAAATATTTTTTGCCCTTTTATTTTTTTCATTGAAAATTTTAGTTATCTTTTCATTTCTTGTACAAATGATAAAAAACGCAAAAAGTTTTAATTTGGGTTACTTTATTTAGTTCAGTCTTAATAACATTATAGACAACCAGCAATTAATGAAATCACAATTCTTATGCGATATTTAGCCATTTGAGAAGTTTGAAATGTGAATGCGACATTTCGATAAATTTTTGTTGTTGTTTATAATAAGCTAAAAAAGCGATCAACGTCCCTTGTGAGTTATTTTTTCTTTCAAGACTGATAAAAAAATGTAATAAATGTCCAAGAAAAAGTGTAACCTCAATTGCAAACTGTTATCTCAGATGGGTAGTGCGTAGGCGGAAATACTGGGGGAAAACAGACAAAAAGGGCGAGAAACAACAATAACTAAAAATCTATTCATTTTTTTGGCATTTTATCTCTTATTTCTCTCTTTAGAAGCTCATTCGCGCATTTTTGCGCTTAGAAATTTGAAGAATTCAGAACGGCCCCGTAGGAGCAGTTATCTTTCCGCACTTACAAATTTCAGATAAACCGCCTACACATTGTGCACTTATCTTCCCGACGGTGCAGTTATCTTTCCGCTTTTTGAAAAATTTGGTGGAAAGATAACTGCGCAGGTGGTGTAATGTTTTTTGAACTTAATGGTGAGAAATTTGGGATATGTTTTGGTCCAATAAGCAATTTTGCCATGTAAAATAAAAACAAAAAAAAGCCATTTTCGGAGGACTGTTCGGTGCCGAAATTGGAGGATACCTTTTTCATGGAGGAAACAAAAGTGTCCAAATAAGCGCTCTGGTAATGAGTGCGCTTTTTGGTTCATTCGCAGCTACGGTGCAAATTTCAAGGGACGTTCTGATAATTCTAGAAGATCACAGATGATAGATAAATCATTAAAAATAAGATATTAATCAATATAGTAAGCGAGCCACAAATGTATTTACAAAAAAATGTACAATTCACGCGAAATGAAGTAAAATGAAGTTAACTATGTGAAATTAAAATAAATATGAAACAACAGTTGACTTTCTTCTCAAAACTTACAAAACAAAAATTCGCTCTATTTATCCAAACTTACTAGAATTACACCAATCAATAGTTTTCGCTCTCTTTTATCGAGCCTATTTGCACAAATACAAACGGTTAAACATTAACTTATCTAAGGCTTAGACCCTAAGCCATAAATTCTGGCTGAGTTTGGCTAGTAGCTTGCAGGTAAGATATAAGCTTAGTCGTAAACCCTTACCCAAGAATCCTATAATTAGAAAATCTCATTTTGTTAAGTAAAGCTTAATAGTATTAATTTGAAGAAATAAGCCTGATTTTTTAATCATTCTAGCTGTCAAGAAATATTATGATGATTCAACGCAACTCGTCACGAGGCCCTTGTGGTATACTCGTTTGTTCGGCGCTCTTGTCAAAAAAAAAAAATCTGCGATAAAAAATAAATCATTTTAAAATTATGAAGACAAATTTTGTCAAATAGTCTATGTGTCACAATACAGACAAGCGCCGGTCTTTCTTTGGCTTAATATCGGGCCCGTGGATTGGTTGTACTTCCGAAGCACGGCGTTTTGATGTTTTCATAATCGTCAGGCTATTTGGTTGAGCAATCGAAAGCCTTCGGATTTTAGCCATGGACTTGTCGGTTCCCAGTAAATTAGCATTCTTAAGACTGGATCAACACTATTGATTACACAGAAAAGTTGAAAAAATGAAGTGGTAAATACTTTCGTAAAATCACTTGCCCAAAAAACCTCCCTTAAACAAACAAGCGTCCCTTATCACACGATCATTTATCATGACCTCCCCTGTATCTAATACAATGGGTTTTTATAACATGATTTTGTGGTCGATAAACCCAAAATAATACCATGCAATTCCTGCAGAGTCTCCTACTGAGTCCAAAAATAAATAAAACGATTAAAAAAAAATAAAGTGCATCCCTATCCATGTTTCATAAGATAAGTCAGAAAATCGGCTTTTGAAAGTTGAATAAGTTTGCAAATAATAAGGTTGACCCGTCCTTAAAGCTGGCTTGAAAAAGATCAAGTTGCTCGGGATGTCCGGCTATTGAACGGACCCGAGAAACGCGTCGCATCATTGAAAAATTATTTTCATCCAAGTGTACGCGGCTTCGTGCGTACAAATATTTGATGAGAATAATGCCGGTACCGATAGACGATAAACCTAACAAGGCGCCATAAACGCCTATTTTAACGCGAGTGCCAAAAGAACTGTCAATTTGATCGTCGGGTAGCTCATCGGCAACAGCCATTCGCTGATGTTTAACAAAATTCCTTAAACTTTTGTTTATAACTTGTTTGTTGGAGCTCGTAAGTTGACTAAAATATCATGGGTTGTATTATAACACCCTAATATGAATATGATCTAAAAATGTTTTGCATACATTTACTTTCGACTTGAAATACATTTTTAACAATTTGTTAATGAAATACAGTCATTGCTTCCAGTACGGACATTTTGAAATCTGGAAATAAGCAACCGTATTGGAATTAATTGTCATGAAGTGTCCATTTTTGACTGTTTTAATGACATTTAATGACATCCGCAAAAAAGCGTCCGTACTGGAAGTAACCGTGCGTATTAAGTGCGTCCATATTGAGCAGAAAGACTGTTATGAAAAATATAATCTCAAAACGTACACCCAAAAAAGAGAACTACATTATGAGTTATAATAACGCGCTTCTCACGTTTCAAGTTTTAAAGCCTATTGGAATACACAATTTGAGAAAGCGAGAAGCACGTTATTTTACCACATACTGTACTGTATGGATCATGAACTTCGTGATCAGTGTTGAAAAAGTTGACCACCGCTCCAAATTTCCGCAACGCCTAACGCTTCCAACACTGTTCGTGATTATTCCCATACACGCATTAAGTTTGTCTACTTTACACACATGATGGTGATCAGTTATGTTTCATAACTTATGTAACATTTTGTATAGGTATAAAGTGTTTTCAAATGTTACTCTACAACGATTATATTTCATTATTTTAATTGTTTGGAAAAAGAACTGCGCAGTTGGTGTATAATCATATGTTTATTGGTGCACTTTTAATAATTTTGTTAATTTACGTCAACTGCCTTAGTTGTTCCGCATACTGAGAGCAGCATTGCTTTTCTGACTGAAACTCTGAGCCACACGCATCAAACTTAAAACAGCGCCAAAGTAGGGGGCACGATTTGTGCAATTGTTTCTCTGTCGGACAAGTATCCAATGAAGATAACATAACAATTAAAAATACTGATATCATTTTGTTCTCTAATTTATTTGGCGACTTACTAGGGCTATGAAATGGTTTATATCGTCGATTCGTTTTGTGATTGTACCGAGGCTTAAAAATCGATTTTCGGGTATATTCTTCATAAGGTAATTATGTATACATTATTGAGCTATAATACAGAACGTTTTACGATAATCTGGCTGACGTCATTTTGTTATGCACGAGCTGACGGGTTATCTCATCCTTATAAATGCCAAAACGGTTTGATAACCCACTTTTGGTAAGATAACCATTTAGAGCGTAGACGGAAACAACTAAAAACTAAAAACTTTTTTTTTGGTTAGATAATCCAATTAAGGACATGTCTTTAAGGTAACCAAATTTACCTTTTTTTGTAGATCGAAAGAATTTCACAATACCATTTTCATCTTATTTTTTAATAAGTTCTGATTGGCAACTTATGAAGCTTTTTCTTTTGTTTCAATTGAGTATTAATCAAAATTAATATCCCAGGTAAACACATCCTCAATATCGTTAGAGTTAAACATAACTCTTATACATAAGAAAATATAAGAAAAAGTGTGCCACGACCGTGGATCGAACACGGGACCTTCAGATCTTCAGTCTGACGCTCTCCCAGCTGAGCTATCGCGGCAAAGTATCATGGCCAGTACGGGGATCGAACCCGCGACATTCGCGTTATTAGCACGACGCTCTAACCAACTGAGCTAACCGGCCACATGTGGAACAGTTATAGAAAACAATCACATTATAATCATGTATTACAAATTGATAAGATAGGAAACACAGATATATTCAATGAACTTGTCCACTTTCTTAACCAGCACTCTTCACCAGTAGCAACAGGAAAACCAGCACATTTAAGATGATTAAAATGATGAGTAGGTATGTCTTTTTTAAAGATTTTACTCCGTATTTGAAATCCAAAATTGCGCCAATAATGGAATCCTATACTTACGCAAGATTTTGCATTTTACTTAGAAAATTGGAAAACAAAGTGCGCCTTCAAAAACCGCGGCCAAATTCTGACGAGTTAAATTATTTGATGAGTATTCGGCGCAAGTTATGTTCGCAAAGGTAGGTCGGAACAAAAACATAGACATACCGTATTTCACATATTAGGGCGTGGTAAACTCTTTGATTATTTTCAAATAGCTTTATTATTCGGAAAATTCTAGCGTCCTCTACAGATATTTTTAAAAGACGATTTTTACACATTTTCTTAGTAACTCACCGACCTTTACAATTTTCGGTCCACAGAAATATAAAAGGTATGCTTAAAATTGCAAAATGAAAAAAATAAGCGAAGAGTTGAACTACTCCCGTCACATACCCTTCACCGAGCTATAAATGGCAAAACAAATACTTGATTATCTTATTAGTAGTTTGAAAACTTATTTTACTCAGTAGTACCAAAATTTTCAAGGTTACTCGTAAAAACCATTTTCAGATTTTAGGTTGAATCTTTCCTTCGGTTTACAGCGCACACCACACCCAATGCAGTCCCGTGTGCGCGGTTCTGGCATAACTACTTTTGTCGAGGGTCCGATATACATTGCCACAGCTGTAAAAATGGACTGTCGGCCAATATGATGTGGTGAATTGTAAATATAATCGAGCATGGCAGTTGTTTCCCGACGCGCCATCAAATGCTCTTTGGCTAACAGTTCAAACTGTTTTGATACCTTAATAACCCTATCGTCAGTTCGTAGGAGCCTCCTCTCCCTCAATTTTGTGTTCTGTAATTTTTCTATTTTTTATGAAACTTTTTTAAAATTAAGTTTTTAACTCGCAAAAAACCTTCCAGAATACCGAAATGGCTTAAATTTCAGCAAAAACGATTCAGCCATTTTTTTCGTAACACGCAATTTGCCTAATAATAGGCAATGTGTCTCTGTCCGTTAAGGGACATTTCTCAGTGTATAAAAATGATTAGTTTGGTACAGAAATTCGATAACACCCAAGATTATCATGTCACCATACCGTACGTAATTCATAAAGTTCTTTGATTGTCAAGTTAGATAGTATTTTGTCCACAATTGGTTTCGGTAGCTGCATAAATGTCTCTTCAAGGCTTTATCAATTTTGAATCATTAAACTTTCTTTCAAATTGCGTTCACTGTGATTAATCCCGGGGTGCCGTCAACATGAAAATTTTATGGAAAAACTTTAAAATTACGTAAGATTATTTTTGTTGATTAGGCTGCGTTTCGCGGACCCCATGGGTTAAGTATTATAGGCTGATTAATGCTTTTTCCTCTGAATACTTAGAGGTTTTTTAATGCAAAACAGTTCTATAATTTTTTTTAACTCACTTCTAAAATTTTGAATAAAGTTTAAATGTAAAAGTAAAAAACTAAAGGCCCGTCGTTAATAAAATTTAAAGTATGAATGGTATGTGAAAAAAATGGAATATAAAACATTTTAGTTTTGGGCCTGATAAAATATTAGTACTTAGTCCCGTATTTTTTTTTAGGATATTTGAAGCGCAAATCGAAGAATACCGGAGACTTGGACAAACATATACATGTAGATCAATGTGCATTGAAAATAATTGTCCAAGTGCCTTTTTTATCGAACTGGGGCAACACTCGAGATTGAAGGTGTATTGGACGAATTTCAATGAAAATCGTCTGCACACGAAAGGGGAATAAATCATCATTATTAAAGCCCGTTCCGTAGAACATCTTGTTTTCGAGGACCTCACATGCACATGTAAAACATCAGCTATTGAGCTCACTGCTCGCCGCAATGATTTGTTTCTTCTTTGGCTTCGGTTCTTCTCGACTTGAATTTTTACGGCATCACCTAATTGATATACAAATTATCTGGAACTTTGTTGTTTTCAAGCTAAATAACAAAAAAAAAAGATAATTTTCAAATCGAAAAATACGCGGTACTTATGGCCCATAAGTTATGGGGGTCGCGGCACTTACGGGCGGTACTTAGGGGCGGGTTGAGACTGTAATTTGTACGGTATCTTCTCCGGTTCTTCGTGAGCCCTCGAATTTTTTGAAGGCTACAAAATTCTAGAGTTCGCCACAGAAATTTTGGGAATTTTAGTTTTCCACATTTTGTTAACTTTTCAAGTTGGCAAAATTAGTTTTAACTTAAATGGGCCCAAAATAATTAAGGGCTTTGTGAAAAAAAACGCTTAATAGGGACCAAAAGAACTGAAGCAGGTATCAAAGAAAAATCAAATAAAAATTCATATTTCAAAGCACTTGTTTTAAAAGCAAACAAATCTATTCTATAGCGCTACTTCTATCGGTTGGCAAGAGAGGCCAAGTCTAGATATGTCGAACACTTTACAGGCCAATTCTAGCTCCCTCTTAAAAAAGTCCAATTCTGGTTTTAAAAGTCCATTTTTTGGGTGGCATTTTACCCCAATTCTGGGTCGAAACGGGACCTTTTTTGAGTGAAAATCGAAGCGACCAAGAATTGGACTACCCCTGTACTGTTTTCCCGCCATTTTACAATTCGCACCTCTCTTATTATTTTCAAACTATGATTCAATTGTTTATAATCCAAAATAGAATTTTTAAAGCTTCAATTTTAAGCAGCCGAAAAATGCATGTATAAGAAAGTGATAGTTTACCTACTTGAATCTAATATATTACATTCAATGTCTCACATAATATCTTTATAATTCCGTAATAGACCCAAATTTTCCATGCTTAACACTTCAACGTATTTTACGATATCAATTAGTATAAATCAGATTTGAGCCATTTTCCGTGTAATATCGTAAAATGAGGATTTGCGCTATGCAGCATACGTAGCCTATGCTTTTTTTATGAAGCAATCCTGTTGACGATGCTAATTGATAAAAAATCACCAAAGGAAAAAATGTAGCTAGTTTCGACCCAGAACTTATCCCAAAAATTGTTTAAACCTGTAACAACGTACGAAAAAGCTGTTACACAGGGTGCGCAGTTATCTTGCGAGCAGTTATCTTGCGAAAATTGCCGCTCGTACGCTTATCTTGCGACTTTCCAGAAAACTTTTTTTCGGAATTTCCGCCCACACACTGAGCAGTTATCTTGCGAAAAATATTTTTAAAGAAATTAAGTTAGTATTTTTATGCTTATAAATCACTGAAAAAATAAATTGGTTCAGTAACTAAACTTTAGTTTGCTTATTTATTGAGAGGTTAACACATTATTAGTACAATTCTACAATGATTTTAGACGTTTCCATCATAATTCAAAATCGGCCTATATATCTTTTACACTTGCTCGTGCTTTTATCCGGCCGTTTTTTTCAAAAAAAAATTGCTAACCTGCCCAAGCACACCGGGTTAATCCGGCTAAATGTGGGTTTATCTGGCCAACTTCATCATACAACCTAAAGATTTCTCTTGTAACCTGACTTGTTCGATTTTCTCTCCAAGATCTAATATTAAAACCTATTCATAAGGTATTGTTAGTTCAATTTACTTAGGCTAAACAAATTGTTTATGAGTAAACTCTCATTATGAGTAATATTATCGGATCTAAAAATTTCCTGCTCGTGAGTTCATCAGGCCGGTCTCTCATTGGATAATAACACATTCGTATTTCGCAATACCCCGCTCGTGCTCTTATCTTGCGAAAAGTTCTAGAAAAATACGACCGTGCTGTTATCTTGCGAAATCATGCATTTTTTGGGGTTTTTCAGCGTTTCCGCCTACGCATTGAGCAGTTATCTTGCGAAAAAACGCTTATCTTGCGACTTTTTAAGAACCAAGTTCGCAAGATAACTGCGCACCCTGTGTATAAGAAAGCGCTCCGAAAGAACTTATAACGTTTTTATGAAAGTATAACGTATTTATGAATCGAGGTATACTGTATTTCTAGATTTACGAAAAATAAGAACTTTTTTTAGGAAGATTTTACAGCTTGACCAGAGTAAAATGCAACCGAGTGTTGACAAGCGACAGAAATCTCTTAACATGTTAGGTCGCATTTTACTCTGGTCAAGCTGTAGTTGTATACCGTATGCAACTAGAATCGTCCTAAACAAAAGTTCTTATTTTGGTTAATCTAGAAATTCGATTGAAGCTATTAAATGAAAGGTAGGAATACCTATGAAATATGAATCATATCATATGATTCGTAAGATATGATATACGAAAAATCAGCTTCTCTCAAAATTTCTGATCGATGGTTGGCTAACAATGGAAAATAACTTATCTTATCTTATACCCAGTAATCTTATATTCAGTAATCAACCAATCATCGATCAGCGATACTGAGAGCAACCGTTTTTTGTACATCATAGCCTGTGAATCAGAGGTCACAGAATTTGCGATTTCCACACAATAATTTTATATGTTTCTTAATCTTTATGTTCTATATCTTAGCCTCTAACCCGGGGTTTGGCTTGGAATGTAAATTTTACCCGCCTTTAGTCTCCGAAAGTCTCGTATGTTCCTCGATTCGCTCACCAGCCGATGATCTAATAGAGTACGGCATCAAAAATTACGATTATTGCCTTATTTTGGATAAACTTGCTCAAATTTATTTTTGTCAGAAACATATCGTGTCATCGCATAAATTTGTTAAGCCGTGTGATAATTGTGAACGCATGCTGATCATAACCTTATACGTTATGACATTAAAGTTTATATAAAAATAAAAACCTGGAATAAAACAAAATAAAAAAAATATTTTAAATTCAACTAAAGTTATAATATTTTGGTACGTTTTTTTTAATTACGAGTGAAGTGAGTGATTAAAAACACGGTATAAGCAACTTCTTAGATGTTACAAGTGAATTGTCGTCTATCAGCTCATCAAGTAATGATTAGGAGATGTTGAAAAGTACAGAAGAGTTGGCGAAATAGTGTGGTTAGGTCATCAATTTTACTAAAAATACTAATTTTCAAGTGAAACGGCACAAAGTTTTATAACTACAAATTAACCACTATTTTTGAATATTGTTTCTTGGAGCGTTGTTACTTAAACCGGATAGGAGCTATTTAATACTTTAAAGTATTTTATAATTTGTTTAGGAATGCATTTTTATATAAAAAACACCAAATAACGGTTATTTAATAACTCGTTATGTTAATACCATGAGTTTATCAAATCTATAATAAGTTTATCAAATCTATAATAGTGTTAACATAACGGAAAATTGTTAACATAAGGGCTCATTTGATGTATTCAATTTGTGCTTGTTCTGGCCAATTATATGAGAACAATAAAAATTTATAAAACAAAAATTTAAAAATCAGCCATGAATCATCATCTTAAAGAAAACCTATAATATACACCCATACGGTCCATACGATCTATATGATCTACGCCCTTGGTCGTTATCAGATCAAAACCAGTTATCGGGTAAAAATTATTCCTCAAAATTTTGACCCAATAACGGCCCAGGTGGTGTACTGCTTTTCCCTTATTTATTTCGTAGGGTATTTGAAGCGCATATCGGGGCATATCGGACACTTGGACGAACATAAATTCATGTGCATTAAAAATCATTGTCGAAGTGCCCGTTTTATCAAACTGGGGCAACACTCACGAATGAAGGTATACTGGAAATTTTTCAATAAAAATCGTCTACAGACGAAGGGGGATCAATAATTAAAACCCGTTCCGTAGAACATCTCGTTTCGAGGACCTCACAGGCACATGTAAAACATCAGCTATGGAGATCACTGCTCCCCGCAATGATTTGTTTCTTCTTTGGCTTCGTTTCTTCTCGAGTTGAAGTTTTATGACGTCAACTAATTGATATCGTAAAATCAATAACAGATTATAATTTGAAACTTTCAAATTGAAAGCACTTGTTTACTTGGGCTAAACAAACAAACCTATTCTTTAGCGCTACTGATATCAGTTCGCCGGGGAAGTCACGTCTAGATATTTCGAATACACCACATGTTCTCCAAGTTCAACGACAATAATTATGATGCCAAAAGTTACAATTTGTGCTTGATGAGGCAAATTGTGTCTTTTTTCAAATATTTTTATTGATTTGATTTTTGAGCACTGTTCTAGCCCATTATGACAACATTAATAATATATAAAACGAAAATATTAAAGTCAGCCATAGTGAAGAAAACATTGTTTTTACAAGTTTTGTATCCGATATGTAGACAAGAGCAAAAATGGAGCAACTGTAACTTAGATATGTACAACATATTTTCTTTCTGAAGTGAGTCAAAAAATAGTTTTCCAAAAGAAAAAAAAACAATTTTTGATCCAACATCCGATTTCAGTCTTTTATAAAAATTTGTGCTTAAAGATTTTTAACTTTTAGAAAATAATGAGCACATCGCCTTTTTTTTTGAAAAAACAAACTCTCACAGCCAAGTAGCACTAGTCGATTTGATTAGTCAAAAGTGCGACCAGCTCTCTAGGGCGGTCTGGTGCACAGTGATGGTCCAGATTAACTTCAGATTTAGCAAATGGACGTTGTTTGAAAAGCTTTACAACTTGACTCTGTCAATTTTCTCAAAAATTTGAAAATTTGTGGATTTTTCAATTTCTATCTAATAAACTATTAATCCGACCGCCTAACGAATTAAAATGGATTTTTTAATATCTTTAACGATATATTGTATATAACGCTTAAAAGATTATCAAAAATAAGGAAATAATTTGTTTAATGGCAGATCATAACGGAGACATAAATATATTGTATTAATTTATAATTAATTGTATAATACAATATAATTTATAGCAATGTTATTATTATACTATACGAAATCAGCGTTCATCAGAAACCATTAAATGAATCCAATTTTTTTTTTTATTATTGATGGTATATTATAGCAAGTTAAAGACGATTTAATGTTTCGTTATTTCGGGGAATGCAAACAGAACGAGAACAGATGAAAATTAAAACTAGTAATTTAAAGGTAAAGTCAAGATATGAAAAAAAATTCATTTAAAAATACACTAATCATAAATGCTGAAATCAAAATATAGCTGAACGACTTTTGGCAAAATTAAAGAAAAATTAAAAAAAGACCGCCTGAATAACAATGTGAAACTTAAAGGAATCAAGAAAAAGAGTGCACAGTTTTATAAAAGTGGAGATCAATGACCACGTTCGCCACTTAACAACGTCACTTAACGGCGCACCATGCTGTATAAGTGATTAAAAGTTGTAAACATTTTGCCAGATTTTTTTTATAGACACCAAATGACCTATATATGTTTAACTTCAATTTGGTTTCATTTTAAATACATTCATGAAGAGAGATTTTGGCACAAAGTTAGTTTTCAAAAAATATGCTCGCTTATTGATCAGCAATTTGTATTTAAGGCAAGCTTCTACTCAAAAAGAAGTAAACGTCTTTGAAAGTACCCCGATTTTTTCGTCAGTTCTAAGTTGAGAATTAAAACCAACGAAATTTTTTNTTTTTTTTTTTTTTGGCCCGTGGACCTTTGCCATGACTCATGGCCCATGACTTACTTTTCGGGCGTAAAATTATAAAAACTTTATATTATATAAATTTTTCCAGAAAAGAGGACTTTTCAGTTATTCGGGCAACTCACGAAATTCGTTGACTTTCACGAAAACGTTGACTTTGACTATTTTTGAAAAACTTTTCTCCGATAATTTTTGTCGGTATCCAAGATTGTATCGGCATCCACGGTTTCACATTGAACAATTTTCCCCATTCATGGTTAACCACATCCATGGTTGATAAACAATACATTAATGTAAACAAGATTTTAACAGGGCAATGTTTCTTTCCCGTTTAACCCCTGAAGAAACAATACAATTTTGATTGCACGATTTGAGAACACGTTAGCATAGAATGCGCTGTTTCAAATTTAAATGTTCTTTATTCGATTCCCAGAAAAACAAGCATAAACTCAAAATAAAAGAAATCAGGCAAACAAATTTATTTATGACATTTATAATTTTGAATTGTTTCAAAAACATCGAGTTCAAAAGATGCAGAATGAAAACAGTGCTTGTTCCCCTCAAACCGACACGGTCACCTAAAATATTGACAAAGGGGAATTGGCCGCCAAATTCCTACATGACCTTAAATATAATTTCTTGATCACAACAAACGAACGATTATATTGAAAAAAATTCTTAATATATATATATTTTAAAATTTTTATTTTGCAGCTATTTGGTTTGCAAAACGATGAAAAAGGCTTTAGTGGTGGATGAGGCAGTACGAAGAGAAAAGTCATCTCGCAGTGTATCGATTAATTCAGTTTTAACCCATATAGATTTGCTGGTTTCAACTTGAAATTTTAAGACATGTTTCGAAATTTTCACCACATAATGACTCTGAATAAAAGACTCTATTTATTCATGTTTTGTTTATCACTGAAATGCCAGAACATTAGAAAATAGGACGCTAGGGCGAGCCATCAAATGATATGACAGGCCTGATTTTTTTGAGATTTTGACATTTTTTCATACCCGTCCTTAAATTATTTTTTCGGTTCTAAATCGTTGTTATTTATATGTGAACTTTTTTGCCTAGTGCCTTAGACCAATTTACTTGATATAAATAGTGTTTTCTAATGAAAATAATTCTGCAGCAAAAAATTAGCGATCCGAATACCATAAAATATCGTTAAAATATTAATTACATATGGGTTATATGATATCCAAGTAGATATCCAAGTGCACTACAATTTTCCGAAACATACAAAATGCAAACTAACCACATGTGCACTTATTTGGACACTTCGTCAGTCAAAAAATGTCCAAATCAGTGCAAATTGTCCAAACTCGACCATTTTTTGTCCGGTGCCGTTTACAAACAAAAAATCTCACTTTGCGAAAATGTGAAATTCCTCTAAAATTATTTTGGAATGTAAATTTTAGAGGAATATGGCATTTTAGGTTTTGTATACGTTAGTGGAGTTTCACATTTTCTATTATTAGTATTTTCTGAAGTTTACTATTTCTGAGAGTTCATAATTGTTGTAATTGGCATTTTCCTTACTTATATTATGTGATTTTCATATTTTGGATTGTTATATTTTTTGTGTTTTGTTTTTTACTTGGATTATGATTGTCCAATAACATGTTATAGNTTTATCAAGCTTTAAAACTAAACTGAGTATTGGGCTATTTTTATCTTATTTGGGTGTAACTTAATTGGGTGGGGGACTGTATTATGGAAAGACTAGTCTAGACTGCGGTTTGTCAAACTCAAAAGCACATGTTATTTTGCTATAATATTGTATTCGTCTAACTTCTTTTTGGAAAATATAAGAAGCGAAAAATGTTGTTTTAATATAATGTGAGATTCGTCTAATTTTTTAGAGGAATTTCACATTTTCCGAAATTTATATTTTGGAGGTTGATTATTTATAAATTTCATATTTTCCATTTCAATTTTTTCGGAGTATGATATTAATGAATTGATATACGTTATAGGAATTTCACAATTTCGGATAAAACCGTTATCGGGAACTCATATTTTCGGATGGTCAGATTTTTGAATACAACATTAGCCAAAACTCGTTTTTTCGAGGAAAATGACATTTGTCCAAAAACATATTTTTTGTTTCTAAACGGCACCTTTTTGTCCAAATAAGTGCACGATCGGGGCAAGTTCTAGACTGTTTAAAACTTTTGTGTGTAAAATAGGGGATTTTTGTCCCAATAACTGCACGATCGGGCTGATTCTAGACATTTCCAATTACAGTGTAGCAAAACAAGCACATTTTTGTCCGCATAACTGAACGATCGGGTAAGGCTCTAGAATGTTTAGATTTTTTTGCCAAATGTTATGAACCACTCGAAAAAAATATGAAAAAGAAAACGCAAAATGAGGAACAAAAAAGAAAGAAATCTCAAACTCCCATCAAAATTAAAAAAGGGTCCAAATAAGTGCACAGTGTGTAGGCGTTTTTTGAATCAAAAAGTGTCCAAATAACTGCACCATCGGAAACTTTGTCCAAATAAGTCCTGTCCAAATAAGTGCACATGTGGTGTTTTGCTTTCAAGGTAACCAACGTCCTTAATTTTTCTGTTTGAAAAGGACATAAACATAACAAAAACTGTTAACATAACGGGCAGTGTGCTTGAAAATTATGCTAACTAATATTATAGGGCGTGGGCGATAGTTTTACTGGATTTGGCGTGAGTGGAAACTAAAACAACGTAAAATCGAAGTTTTCAACATTAATAATATAACGGTTTTTTTTTCACATAACGAGTGTTAATATACATATGCAATTGGTTATGTGATCTTTATGAAACCCTGAAACCTCTATATTGTTTTTTTTTTGTTTAAAACCAGTCAAAAGTGAACTCAAACAACAATACAAGTCTTGTAGAAGCGCGATGTCAAAATCAATGTTGCCAATGGGAAGGCATTGTACCGGTGCAATTCAAACTCCGAATGGGACCAGATGGTTACCCTTACTACAGTCCTGTTACTCAACCTGGGTAGGTTTTGTTTTTCTTTAACGTTTCTATTGTCAATTTGGAGTGATAATTTGTTCAGACTTCACAGTTCCGAACGCTCAATGGTATCTTTAGACTTAGGCTGTTAGCACTTAATCTCAAGTCTTTTTACTACTTAAAGTCCCTTATAAACGTTATGAGGATTTTAAATGGTCGAAAGTAAATTTATTGTTCTCATCCCTGAAATGACATATCTGAAATTTTCGACATTTTACTCTTTATCACTGTTATTCACAATAAATAATTTGATGAAGAAAAACAGGCAAAATTTACACAGTAAACAAACATTTTCCAAATTTGAATGTATTATACACCACCTAACCATTTGACTTAACACCATTTGGCTTAACAGTTTGCATTTGACTTAACAGTTTGCAGTTGAATTAACACTTTGTTGTCCCCTTTTTTCCCAGCATTTCCGCCTACGCCCTTGGGGTTCACCACGCCGGTTTATCAGGCCGGTTGTGGAAGGAGAAAGTGTCCTGGCAAACTTTCAGGCGGTGTATAACATTTTTTTGGATTTTTTCGTTCATTATATTGTTTTAAATCATTTTTTATAGTTTCAAGTTTTCCAGGGTTTTAACCTACGCACTACCCATGTGGCTTAACAGTTTGCATTTGACTTAACAATTTGCATTTGAATTAACACCTTTTTTCGGAAAAAAATGTGTTAAGTCAAATGGTTAGGTTGCGTACATGATTTGTTTTCAAAAATTGTCAACAATGTACCCTTTATCACTTAAAGGAGGGGTTAGAACCATTGGTTACAGACGTCACTTTACTGGAAACCGTTATAACATATCTTTCTGAAAATCTAATTAATTATTTCTTTTTTTGTATTCAACGTAAAACAAGAATAAACTTTGAAGTGTGATTATTTTAAGGACTATACTTTTTTTCCACAGAACCCCCCCCCCCTCCAACGGTATTGACCCGTCCTTAACATTTTATCACATTTTGCCTTTATCCACTTCACCTTGTTTGTCGACAAATTACGCGTTCGATTTACAAGAAATGATTCCACTGAATTGGAATATTTTTCCGTAGTACCGTACTTTTTTTACATTTGGGATATTTTTTGAAAGATTTTATTTTATTTTCAATTTGGCCAGCCTTTTGAGATGTTCTAAGAAATCAAAACGTGTCTGGAGCGTCTTCATTTGTCACGACCGTTACGCCGAAATCGGACTCTTCTTCTAAATTGGCGATTCATGCTGCTGAGGGTATCCATTCTTGGTCGGATCTAGTTTATTTTAGGTAAGTTGTTTCAGTTATTTTATGTTTAGTAAAGGTTATGTATCTTAGGTCAATGTCACATTCAAAACATGGAAGAACACATCTTTTCACGGGCGCAATCACGATCAAAGTTTGGCACTAATAATTGAAGGTGGTAAATTAAATAAGGTTATTTAAAATAGTTTTTTTTATGCGTGAAAACGGGATTCATTTTTGAAGTTAAATTCCTGTATTAATACGGACATCACCTGTGTTGTGAGAAAGTTTCGGTTTTGACGGCCCTTGTGGTAAAAAATTACGTATACTTACTTAACTCACAGGGGGAAGTGCGTGTGAATAGACACGCAACTGGGTTTTTTCGTCGATTTAAGGCATATGGAGGCCCCGTAGGGCAAAAGGGGCATTGGTGACCCCCCTCAACTTTTCGAGAAAATTCGATTGACGGTGTTATTTTTGGAGTAGGTTGAAGATTTCAAACAGCTCTCTAGTGGGCCCTGGTGACCCAAATCAATTTCTAATTAGTCAGATCGACGTAGTTTGACGCTCTACAACTTGGCTTTACCAGTTTTTATGAATTATTGCGAATTATTGTGAATTTTTTACGTGCGTGTTCATTTACACGAATTTTCCCCCTACGAGTTCCCAAAAACTCCTTCCCCCTGAGAGTTAAATATTCAGATTTCAACTGAAAAATTCGGTGGAATCAAGCACTCAGATACCAATTTGTATTTGATATAATTTCAAAGATTTGATTTTGTGATCTTGGCGCACAAAAGAACGAGTA
>SCLG01000036.1:827679-865642 GCA_004367875.1 Oikopleura albicans
TTTTTGTATTTAAGTTGCAGTGCGCAGGCGTTTCAGGCAAATATTTGTTGTAAACAAAAAGAGTGTTTTTTTGTTTATTTTAATTGTTGTGGAATAACCAACTTATTGCCGATTATTTTTTCGTCCTTGGCGACCTGGTCTGACCTGTTATCGATTGACCCTCTGCGCGAGGTGACCCGAGAAACAATTCGTGAGCCAGCTAACGATAACCTTAAAATAAACATACAGACTGTTACAGAACAAAATTTTTTGGGCTCAACCATTATGGGCTCAACTTCGATTAGGACCAAGAGAAACCAGCGAAGTTTGAAAAAAAAAATAAAGATTAATTCCAGCTTCTTTTTTATCTCTACGGAACCTTTTTATTTCAGAGTTATTTGATAATCGCAGTAGCACCAAAATTCTTTTGTTTTTTATTGAGATTGCCAGAACCTATGGCCTTTATACACCGGGTGCGCAGTTATCGGGCGGGTTTGGGTCTAGTTATCGGGCACCCTGCGCTGTTATCGGGCACCCTGCGCATTGCTCTTGAATATATATGTGTAAAAATTACCACATTTCCCGCTCGTGCTGTTATCGGGCGGGTTTTTTTTGCATATTTTTACCTTATTCCGCTCCCCCCCCNTTTTTTGTCGCGAAACCCGCCCAATAACTGCGCACCCGGTGTATATGGTATTTCATATGCAACCTAACCTCCTTGTCCGAAAAATTGTAAAATAAACAACCCGGAGAAATAATAGAATCAATTGAAATATAGAATCAATGAATTTACCTGTTTCTTAGTTCAGGAAAGTTTTCTCTTGCCGCAACCACTAATCGAGTATAAAGAGAAAAGAAGCAACAAAGTATTATAAACATTAAGATAGTTATAATAATCAGCAAAATCTCCACTAAAACAGATTTGTTACAGAGAAAAAAATAAGCGGTGGCAAGGTCAAAAATCGAAAAAAACGGGACGGCTACTGTACAAAACATTCAAACATGGATTCAATAAAAAAGGTAGTATTGTTATTTGGTCTTAGTAAACCTAGCTTTCATAGAATAGTCAAGTTATTCGAGTTTAACTCCTAGGGTTCCGGGCTGATAGCAATCCGTAGTGAACCATGTGAGCACATCTGATCAAGCTAAGTTGTTAAACGTGTCGATTCTAATCGAT
The DNA here is from genome assembly GCA_004367875.1 of Oikopleura albicans. Classification (NCBI taxonomy): domain Eukaryota; kingdom Metazoa; phylum Chordata; class Appendicularia; order Copelata; family Oikopleuridae; genus Oikopleura; species Oikopleura albicans. Next base: position 828,836 of record SCLG01000036.1, read on the forward strand.
TTTTGATACGCAGCCGTTTCACCGAAATCTCACACGAATTAGGGCGGTGTGATCAGATATGATCACATGGAGGGTCCATGATGGACCTCTGAGAGTTAATGATATTCACTTCAAGTGAATCAATGATGTTCTTTATACACCGGGTGCGCAGTTATCGGGCGGGTTTCGCGACAAAAAAAGCCTTAATCGGGCGCCCGATAACTGCTCAGGGCGGAAGCGGAATAAGGTAAAAATATGCAAAAAAAAAACCGCCCGATAACAGCACGAGCGGAAAATGTGGTCATTTATGCACATATATATTCAAGAACAATTTGCAGGGTGCCCGATAACAGCGCAGGGTGCCCGATAACTGGACACATACCCGCCCGATAACTGAACGCCCGATAACTACGCACCCGGTGTAATTGAAAAACATGCCAACAAATTCAAAATAAAATGTGGGTTAAATTTTGGCAAATTTTTTCTTCTTTGCGTTCATCGGTCAAGCGCAGACACGATGAATAAAAAAAGAGTTTATAGGGCATTTGTCAAGTGATTGCTAAAATATAATTACAGCGATGCATATTTTCTCTGCGATTTTTTTTTTGCTCGGGTGATTATCTTTGCTTTGTATAAAAGCATGTGGTGGGAGAGATTACTTAAATGGATCTATACCAACCTAAGTCGTTCATGTCACCAATAAAGACTCATCGTTGAAACATGTAGCATAACGAAAGATACACTCACTAAATCTACCAAATCCCGGGTCACAGTTCTGAGCAACACACAAAAAAAGAAAAAAGAAACTCGGACAAAATAATGGAATAATTGAATTACAATCAATATTTCTTCGGCTTCACTAAATTAATCGTACTTGACACAATATGTCGTCGTTTACGTATGCACCGCGCAAAATGCTGACCAAAAGGCAATTGAAATGAAATGTTGATTCTTTCGCCGGTCTTTCCGGGGTTAATTTTATACATTTATCACGCAGCATGTCACACGAATTTCGCTCATTTTTTTTTCATTCTTGTTTTTTAGATCGTTTGTATTTTTTTTTTTTCAAAAACAGATTTTCTGATAGCCCCATTTATGATGCAGCTTGGCAACTAGAGCACGAAATTCGTCATTCCATGCCGTTCATTGATAATCTGAATGACTCGTAAAAAAGTTTTCAACCATGCTATTTAAATTTCCATTGTTAGTTACTCGCATGGAAATCAGTTACAGACCGCCGTTAAGACTTGTTATGTTGAATAAAAAGAGCGATGACGGCACACTTGAAGCCATGAGGAGCATTTCGAGACCACAAAAGCCTTTCACGACAAAAAAATGCTCTCTAGCACGGAAAATTTCAGATCTGATCATTTTTTTCTGTATTTATTTATTTTAATACAAGGCATACCTGATGAAATTTGGACTCAATATTCTTGACTAGAAAAATATTCTCATTTCCCCCACCACATCTAGTGTTAGTGGGCCAGCTCAATTTTGAGAGGCGGACTCAATTTGAGAGGCGGGCCTGATTGGCTGGTTATAAGAAATTCACAAAAAGTGTCGAATTGTCAAATTATTTTTTTATTGAGAATATTGAGTCAAAATTTCATCAAGTATCCCTTATATTTTACTATAATTTTCAACAATATAGTAGATTTGACCACAACTGAAGGGAGCCAATTATCTTTGTCTACAAATCAAACTTTACTCTCTAGCGCCNATACCTGATGAAATTTGGACTCAATATTCTTGACTAGAAAAATATTCTCATTTCCCCCACCACATCTAGTGTTAGTGGGCCAGCTCAATTTTAAGAGGCGGGCTCAATTTGAGAGGCGGGTCTGGTTGGCTGGTTATAAGAAATTCACAAAAAGTGTCGAATTGTCAAATTATTTTTTTATTGAGAATATTGAGTCAAAATTTCATCAGGTATCCCTTTTATTTTACTATAATTTTCAACAATATAGTAGATTTGACCACAACTGAAGGGAGCCAATTATCTTTGTCTACAAATCAAACTCTCTAGCGCCTCGAGTGTTTATAAGCTGAGTTTGGCACAAATCATCGCCACCCTTTATTAAACCAAGCGTGATGAACACCAGTTAAACATTTAGCGAATTGGTAAAATAAAAAAATGTTAGATGAAACACATTGTATAACTGTCAGCGTCCCAATATAATCTAACCCAGTATTATAAGAGATACTCATATATATTTAGAAAATCTCTAATACGGCATGTATCCAGGCCAAAATCTAATAATATAATTAGTAAAATGTCATATTTTTTTTCTTGAATTAAAATGGCAAAAATGGCCAAATGAGCATTATTCGATAATAGAATTTTTGGTTTAACGATTGATACATCTGCTTTCTGCCTAATCGTACAGACGCCTATGCGCCTCAAGAAACACTAATTTGAAGGATTTGACTAACGGGTGACTCGTCATAACTTAGATGTGAATGACGCTTCCTTGCTGCAAACTGAAATATTTTCATCTATATTAATGACATTTGTCGTTTTTAGACCTATGCATAGCCATTTTCTAATATTATTTTCTATTTTACTGCAAATCCTAGACTTAGATTAACACAAGGTGAGCCATTTTGCTCAACTAGTGGTTCACCGTACTGTGGTTATTCTCCAGAGCTCGCTTTCTACGAATAACATTTTCTCCGGCCAAATAGATTTTGTAACTTTTTTATTAATAAGGAGTTTAATAACTGACCGAAATTTTATGAGTACCTTTCATAGACCACAGAGCTTCACCAGCCCATATTGACGGACATATAATATGGCCCATGGCTCGGCACGAATGGCTTTGGCACATGGCTTGGCTTGGCTTGGCTTGGCCAAGCTAAGCCAAATTTTTTTGAGAATGTAAAAAGCCAAGCCAAGCCAAAATTTTTCGAGAGGCGAAAAAAGCCAAGCTAAGCCGAGCCAAAATTTTTCAAGCCTGGCTTTGCCGAGCCCTGGTTATAAAACGGTTTTGTGCAAATTTGCACATTTTTCTCCTACGGATTAGAATCCCCTAGTTTTCCTGCGCAGTTAACTCCCAGGGGAAAGTGCGTGTATATAGACACACAACTTGTTTTTTGGTCCATTAAGGCATATGGAGGCCCCCTAGGGCAAAACGGGTATTGGTGACCCCCTCAACTTCTCGAGAAAATTCGATTGACGGTATTTTTTGCGTGGGTTGGAGATTTCAAGCAGATCTCTAGGGGCCCTTGTAGCCCAAATCAATTTCTGAATAGTCAGATCGACGTAGTTTGACAAGCTCTTCAACTTTGTTTTACCAGTTTTTTATTTGAATTATTGCGAATTATTGTGAATTTTTTAAGCGTGTGTAAATAAACACGCATTTGCCCCCTACAAGTTCCCAAAATCTCCTTCCCCCTGAGAGTTAAGGTATGCCAAACCGAGGTCAGATCGATGTATGAACAAAGGGTTGATGACAAAACTAGACATTTTTCCAACCCTGGTCACTACAGTAGTTGACTTTCACTTGTAGACTACAAGTTGTAGTTTTATTTTTTTATAATTGGTATATCATTCTCGTAATACCCGTTGCTGATCTTGCACAAAAAAGGGAGCATTAAGATTTTGCGCAATGCTAAAATATTATGTTTTAAATTGTTTAACAGTTAATAGGAGCCTCAATCGACTAGACCGCTTATTTTGTGGTAAACTGATTGTCAAAAAACCACAACCCGTTCCAACTTACAATAAACATAAAAACTCTTAGTAGCATTAGATTGATGGCATGACTTAATACACGGGGAGGTCAAATTAAAAAAAATGTGTAATCAGCCAAGTATTTCAGGCACACATTTCTGTTTTTTGGGGAATTAACAAAAACGTTGAACTATTTTTATAATTCGTACGGCAACGAGGTATTTCGGAAAACACATTTTTCGGAAAAAACTTTGCGAGAAACACGTTTTTGTTAGGGGAAAAGAGTTTTTGGGAACGCGTAGGGGGAAAATGCGTGTAAATAAACACGCACTTAAAAAATTCACATTAATTCGCAATACTTCAAAAAAAACTGGTGAAGCCAAGTTGTAGAGCTCGTCAAACTAGGTTGATCTGACAAGTCAGAAATTGATTTGAGTCACCAGAGCCCCCTAGAGAGCTGTTTGAAATCTTCAACCTACGCAAAAACTAACACCGTCAATCGAATTTTCTCGAAAAGCTGAAGGGGGGGTCACCAATACCCGTTTTGCCCTATGGGGCCTCCATATACCTTAAATCGACGAAAAAACACGTTGCATGTCTATTTACACGCACTTCCTCCTGGGAGTTAAAAGATGTTTTTCGGGGGAATTTCGACACAAAAAAAAAGACTGATTACTTTTATGCACACACAGCGCACCGCTTTTAAGAACGAAAAAACACCGCTTTTAAGAACGAAAAAACACGGTGCAGGGTTAAACAATATTCACAAATATTCTTCGGCAAACATTAAAAGATCGCTGGTTGTATGTTCGTCGCGCGGGTTTACAGGACTTATCTTTTCATAAAAAATTGTCTGAGAATTTTATTGTATACCTACTAAAAACATTAATACTAAAAACACAATATATAGTATCGAGCATAAAAAAACTAGCGTGGCTTTTTTTTCACCATTTAATTATAATTCTAATATAGTAGGTGTGGATATTATGCAGATTTATCTGAGTAGGCCCATTGAACGTGATATAATCCACGGCACGATTAGAGCAGATTCAAACATGTCAAATGTTAACGCCGAAGCATTTGCAACATTCTACTTTAGACATCAAGATTTTCTTAATCTGAACATTTTCATGAATGATAAACATCTGCACGAAAAATACAAAAATAAAAAAATGATTTTTGATGTTGGTTTCTGTACCTGTTATTAACTCCCAGGGGGGAGTGTGTGTAAATAGACACGCAACGTGTTTTTTCGTCGATTTAAGGCATATGGAGGCCCTGAATTAACAAATATGAACGCTATATATCTGCTCCGTAATTGTAATTTATTGTATGAAAAAGAATAATGGGTCATTCCCTAAAGATCCCTACATTTTGACTGATTCAATGTGGGCAAAGCGTCCGTTTTATACCGACGGGTGAGAAAGGGTTTGTGTTCAAGGAAGCGAATCGGTATTTGATGAGAAATATTGATAAACAATAGAAAAACACAGAAGGAAAATGTAACAGCGCATCTAAGCGTGACGCTTTTTGATTGATGGGAGAACCCCAATTTTTGATGACACATACTGGCCTCTTTTTAAAAAAAAACAAAGATTATTTTCCGATTGTGAAATTCTATATGGGCATAAATATAAAGTAGATTTTAAATGTAATGTTTTTGCAGTAAAATTATTTTAAACAAAATAAAAAAATATGACAGAGGAAATGATTTTTTGCAAAAAATATCATTTATCTCCCCTCTGAAACATTTTTTGTCAAATTTTTGGCTATTGAAATCATCTTCGTGTGATTGGACGAGTACTTCTGTTGCATAAAGGCTTCTGACGATAAAATTGCATAAATCTTCTGGCGATAAAATTGCATTCATTTTTTTTCTTAAGTTTCATTTGTTTTTGCCGGTCTTACGCCTCCTGCTGCTCGGCTTCATATATTCGTTTTCGTTACTTTTTAGGCATTTGATATATTTTCGTTTCTTTTTAGACATTTGACATATTCGTTTTATCATTTGATATTTTTTTCATATTTGGGTAATATAATCATTAATAGTTTTTTATTCAGTGTAACTCTGTTTTAACTTTTAGATTATTATGTTTTTGACTTTTTTTTCATCAACTTGTGCCTTATTTTTCGGCATAAAGGTTTTTTTTCATAACATTAATTAAATTTTAACAAAATTAATTATTTTTGAATACGGGTATTTGGTTAACTTTCTTGAATTAAATATGTAATTAAAATTATTGATCAACGGAGACAGTTGACCAAAAAAAATCCTAAAAAAATGCCCCTTGAATTATTTCTCTCATCTCTTTGAAGTTGGGTCGCCATTGCATTTTTCTCGAAAAAACGCAAAAAAAATGAAAAATTTTATTTTTTTTTCTCGCAGAAGAACCAGAATTCGTGAGTCGCTAAATGTAACGGTGAATTTATATACGCTATCTGCTCCGAAACACAATTGAAGTCAAATTGAATATCTCTTTATTTATCAAAATGATGCATTGTAAAAAGTGAAACAAATATGTTGCCTTTCTGGCAGGCCAAACCGTAACTGACCAACATCCTGGTCATTTAGATCAGACATCCATATTTGTGGTATGGAAGCGCAATCGGACCAAGGGTTGACATTAAGGTTTCCCTTTATATGAAATGGTCTGTGNAAACATGTTGCGCTACATGTCAAGTAACAGCAATTTTGTAATGATGGATGAGGAAAAACTTGTAATATAATGAAATACCGTTTGTACGGCATAAGAGTAATATTATAAAATATATGGCTTATATAGCCAATTTTGACCAATACAGCCCCGTTGTTAAATATCATATTAGGTTTGATAGAAAAAAATTAGAAAAAAATGGCAAGAACTTTTTCATACGTAATAACCAGGTGCTCGGTAATATATTAAGATTCGATTTCACCAAAAAAAAAAAAATCTGATGGACAACCAGTGTTCCGAAAACGCGACTGTTACGGCCGTCGACAAGACGTGCCTAACGCTACCAATGTTGCGCCGGTTGTCGCATAACTGCGCACTGTGTAGGCGGGTTAGATAGTAATGGAAAAAACTTGGTTACTAAAATATGCGAACGACACCGCGTGGATTGAGCCGGAAAATGGATCAACAGAATAATACCGTATGTTCCTCGTTTCAGAAAGAAACGCAGCTAGCCGCAACTAAATGTTTAATATAAAAAGTAGTATAACGTTGCAACACGTTCAAAAAACGTTATTATAGCGCACTGGGCAAATTATGGGTTCTTGGATAATGACTGGTCAGATTCAGCTGCCAATGCAGAGTCCAAATGGAAAATTAGACGCCTTAGTTCGTAATAAATTTTGTGTTTCAGTACCCAAATTGTGTACTTTGACAAATTGAGACCTAGAAATACTATTCCTAGTTAACTTCATTCGTTCCCGTTTTAAGGCACCGATAAGGTGGACAGACCCTAACCCCAACCCTCATAAATAGGAGTCTTTATATACCATAGGGCAACAATGATGCTTTGTGCAACTTAAAACTTATTATGAAAAACTTACTTTAATAACTCGTGCGGCTAACAGAAATATCAGATTGCACAATTTTGAATAAAAAATAGTGTCTTCAGGATTTAACAAAATGAGCCGATTTCTAAAATTTCTGGTTATTCAATAAATATATTTTTGTTTAAAAAATTCAATAGGAACGGCCAGTCATTATCCCACTTTACCTTCGAGCAATAATTATAAGCGGATAGCGAAAACAAAATTCAATTAGGACGATTGGCCATGTCAATCGCGTTAGGAACCCATTAACATCTGGCAAGAAATCGAGAAATGTTACAGCATATGGGCGTTAGGGAAATTTGGAGCGTTGGCCAAATTTTCTAACACTGATATGTATTTTATTTCCAAAGCATTTAATAACAAAAATAATAGGGAATTTCTGGGCCTTACTGTGTTATCTTACCAGTTACAAATAAGAGGTTTTCAGTGGTTGGCAACATAACATAAAACGCTCACCAACCATCTATAAAATACATTACCTAACCATTTGACTTAACACATTTTTTTCCGAAAAAAGGTGTTAATTCAAATGCAAATTGTTGGGTCAAATGCAAACTGTTAAGACACATGGGTAGTGCGTAGGTTAAAACCCTGGAAAACCTGAAACTATAAAAAATGATATAAAACAATATAATGAACGAAAAAATCCAAAAAATTGTTACACACCGCCTGAGGGTTTGTCAGGACACTTTCTTCTTCCAAAACCGGCCTGATAAACCCTAAAGTGGCGTGGTAAATCCCAAGGGCGTAGGCGGGAGTGTTGGAAAAAAGACAAAAAAGGACAAAAAAAGGGTTAATTCAACTGCAAACTGTTAAGTCAAATGCAAACTGTTAAGCCAAATGGTGTTAAGTCAAATAGTTAGGTGGTGTATAAACTTTTCAACAATGACGTTTTATTGTCACAATTCGGAGTTGACAGTTGACAGGTCCAAATAGTTGTGAAAATTATAGCGATTTACTAATTCAAGAAACGAGACCAACGAAGGTCGGAATGTGTATAATTGCACCATAGCTGATTAGATATAAACAGGTAAGTTAGTTAATAAATTGATAACACTAGTTATTTGAAAATCATATTAGAGCATACTGAAGGCATGAATTGGCATGCACATCGAAAAATAGAAAATTTCATATTTTGTCTTAAAGACTAAGACTGAATTAGTCTGTTATATAACAGCCGAGTTTTATGAAAATGAATCAGTTAGATTCTCATTGAATTTATCAAAACTTGCTTGCTTGTTATTATCTTATGGATGGGCCATATCCTACTGGCTGAAAAATCAAGTGTAATAACGGCTCATAATTGCTAGATTTTTGGGTAAATTTCGATACTTGCGGACTTGGTTATGTCTTTTGAATCCGAATTAATTTCAATTTTTTTTTTGAGAAATTCAATGTCAATCTAACTGGTTCATTTTCATAAAACTCGGTGAGAGAAAAAAAGGAGTTTTCACAATATTTAAAACGATCAAGGCGCACTTTTGCGTGCTTTACTTTGACCTTTGCTAAATATGTTTGGTCAATTAACTCTGATGCGCCGGTAATCGTCTAGTGTCTTTTTGGCGGTGGGACACGCCCACGTACCGAAAACTTACTTTCATCCGTCATTTCTAGGTCGTCTAACGTTTAGTGGTTATAGGGCCCCATTCAAAAATGAAAAATTTATGAAATTTTTTTTTCTGTTCAGTGATGAAAGCCCTGTTTCTAAGGAGCCCAAACATGAAAATTATCAAAAAAACAACTGATAACGCCAAATAAAAGTGGGGCACCAATTAAGTGTAGGTTTGGCAAAACAGGAAACCTACCTTTCATGACGCTGCCCTGTATACCATAAAGTACCGTTTTTTTCTGTTTGAAAACTTGACTATTATTAACAGTTGCGCGCCTATCCGGGCAAGCATTCACACTTTTTCACTTCGATTCCGAAATTACTTAACAGTGAGTTATTGTGTGTCTGGCTTACATAATTTAAACCAAAATACATTTTCTGAAAAACTCCGTCAGGTGAGTACACGTGGGATTCGATTCTGGATTTTAATGGTTCTGGCAGTTGCGGTTAAAATTATTTAATTATTTATTATGGCGTTTGCTGTTTAATCGTGTTCAAACAACTCTATCATGTTTTCACGAAAAAAGGGACAGATGTAAATAATTGATGTTAAATACTGCAATTGTGGTTTGGTCAGACGAACATGAAGCTGTAAACATAACAATAATTCCGAGGCCGACCTCTGACTTCTTAAACTGTTACAAAAAAAATACCAGACAAGATTTTATTAAATGTTTTAATACTTACAAAAGGTACCTGAACAGTAATTTAGTTTATTTTGTACGGCGAACATGGTGGCCGCAGAATTTCGATGAAACACCCTATTAAACAAAAATTCGTGGTATGGGTGACCACTAGCACGAACGCCACCACCGTTGAATGTGGCCAATATTTTGGTTATCGTATTTGAATTAAATTTTAATGACATGTGCTTAACAGTATCACAGCGAATGACATAAGTTATGTAACGTATTGCAAGTGGAATTTACTTTAAGTGACATTTCCGGCTAATAGTGAACATTCCTTTCTTAACTCTAGGGGGAAGCACTTTTTGATAACCCGTAGGTGAAAATTGTGTGCACGTATGCACGCACTTGAACATTCATAATAATTTGAAATAATTCTGGTAAAACTGGTGAAGTCAAGTTGTAGAGCTCGTTAAACTACGTCGACCTGACTATTTAGAAATTGATTTGGGCCACCAGGGCCCCCTAGAGAGCTGTTTGAAATATCCAACCTACGCAAAAAATACCGCCAATTGACTTTTCTCGAAAAATTGAGGGGAGTCATCAATACCAATTATGCCCGCGGGGCCTCCTTATACCTTAACTCCGATGCGCCGGTGCTACTCACGGTGTGCTGTTGCAAATTTACGTCGCTCTCACCGTTAAACCACTTTCTTAAGTGGTTGGTTTTGTTTGACCAAATAAATCTTATACATGTTGACTTTGTTTAACGGGAAACAAACATTGTTTTTGTACAGCAGGTTTCTCGGAATCCGTACATATAGACGAACTATTTCGCGCTGGTTTTCAAAAGCAAATCCTTTTTTCCAATGAAAATCGCGTGTACCGGACAAAGTGTTCGGCATTATCCAAGGATCAATTATGAGAAAAAATGGTACGTTAAAATGCTTTAACTCAATAGGCTCAACAAACTTATCCAATCAAAATTTAGCGTTATATGGCTCTAAACGTGTGACCCGCTAAATTTTTACACGTTTTGAGTCATAAAACGCTAAATTCTGATTGGACAAGTTTGGTAATTATATTTAATTAAATCCCTTGAACATGCAATTTTTTTNGCTATGCATGATTTTCTGGATTTTTTCGAGAAAAACAGTACAAAATTGGTCGCCTGGGTGGGCGAATTTCCCTAGACCTGCTGTACGAAAATAGTGTTAAGTTCCCGTTATAGAAAGTTAACATTCGTCTAATTTATTTAGTTTAGTCAAATCAACCACTTAAAAAAGTGGTTTAACCGTGAGAGCCACATGTAGTTGAAATCGCACCCAAATTTTAGCATCGGCGCATCGGGGTTAAATCGACAAAAAACCAAGTCGTGTCCATATATGCACACACTTACCCCTGCTAGTTAACTCCCAGGACGAAGTGTGTGTATATATACGACTTATTTTTCGTTGATTTAAGATATAATGAGACCCACAGCAAACCGGATAACACTGATTACACCTCACGTTTTTGAAAAGAAAAAGTTTGACGGTATCGATGATGTCGCCAACCGGAATAATGAAAAAAAAAACTGTCGAAACCTCGAGTTTCTTAGATTTCCGTAATGAGAATTCAGTAATGAGAATTCAATTACGTAAAGGTTAAATATGGTCTAACACTTGTTCAGATATATTTGTACGTAGTCATCAGTAGTATGAAATTTAAAAAAAAAACAATCCCTAAATGGTTCATTTCACGGTAAAATAGTTTTCATCGAAACTAAATATTTCTACGTCGTACATTTTTCGTATAAAATATTACAGGTATTTCGTCTGAAAAGTCAGCGCCAAAAAAAAAAAACCAGACTGGGGTACTGTACAAATCTCGAAAAAACAATTTAGCACACATCTAAACAGTGCTCGTCATTTTTTTTGGTAAAGTTCAAGTCATCTGACAAACATATGCCAACAGTGATACTTCTAAACAAGACAAATTGGGTAATTCTAGCATTAAAATATGTCACCGTATAAGTTCAAAAAAGTTGACATTTTTATGACAAATAAAAATTTTGGGCCAATTTCCTATTCAAGAATTAACCTTCGTCGTCCTTAGTGTTTTCCTACGTGGAAGCTGATTCCACTCCGCGTTTTTTTTACAATTTAAAAATTTCAACTCTGTGCTGTTATGTTGTGCCCGATTAACGGCCGTTGTCTTGAAAGTGTATCCGATTGGTCCATTATCTTTCCTGTGCGACATGCAAGATAATGGCGCAGAGGTCTAAATAACGCCAATGGACTTTTTGATAACCCGTAGGTGAAAATTGTGTGCACGTATGCACACACTTGAACATTCACAATAATTTGAAATAATTCTGGTAAAACTGGTAAAGTCAAGTTGTAGAGCTCGTTAAACTACGTCGACCTGACTATTAAGAAATTGATTTGGGCCACCAGGGCCCCCTAGAGAGCTGTTTGAAATATCCAACCTACGCAAAAAATACCGCCAATTGATTTTTCTCGAAAAGTTTAGGGGGCCAGCAATACCAATTCTGCCCTACGGGGCCTTCTTATGCCTTAATCGACTAAAAATCGACTAAAAATCAAGTCGTGTGCATATATGCACATACTTCCCCTGCGAGTTAAGTGACAATGCTAGTGCATCTACCGCTAGTGTTTATGATATTTTTAATTCGGCTTTTACTTTTTTCAATTTAAGATTCCGAGATATCGTAAAGAAAACTAAAGCAAAAAAAAAATCATGCGGTATGTCAAGAAACTTAAACAATATAATATTATTAAACTTGCTTTTCAAAGAATTGTAGTGCAAAATTTTATTTTTAATTTTTTTAATGATCAGACGGCAACCTCGGTACAATCCGATTGGGGGCTTATTTTGGTTATCTGAATAACAAAGAGACAAATAATTTTCATGTAAAATTGGACATCTAAAATTTTTCCAAACCCAGCCAGTAAAACCAGCCACTTTGTTAATGTTCGTTTAAAGATGCACCTGGGGGACGCTTTAATTTTTGAAGTCTGTTCATATAATTTGGGCCAAAATTATTTGGCATTTGATTCAAATAATCTTAATGTTGTAAATTCCACAATTACGATACAATTACGGTATAAAAAATATTGAGAAATTGTTCGGGTGTTATACGAAGACTTGTAATGTTAAAACTCTGTTAAAAACGAGACACGACATCAACATAATTTGCGCAATCCAAAGATCCATAAAACTAGTTTTAACTATTCCACCTAGAATATATCCAATAGAGTTTAAAAAATTCAATTACGTCATAACTTTGAACACTACTTTAAAACGGAGAAACTTGAAAACGGAGAAACCTTAAAATGGAGAAATTTTGCCAAAAATGCTCTCTAGCGCAAACACTTGTCTATTTTTTCAATTTTTTATTTCACCAATGTAATCTACGCATCAAACTACGTCGAATGTGTGAGTTTTAGAAAATTTGAGATAAAGATTTAGAAAATTTTCTCCGTTTTCAAGTTTCTCGGCTTTCAGGTAGTGCCTTTATGAGTAATAGCCCGGATGACACAGTAAAATGTAATTTGTTTGACAATCAAAAGGATTTTTGTCACATTTTTGTCACAAATTTTTTCGGTTTTTTTTTTTAAATAATTTCTGGATTAATTCCAGTAGGTTGTATATTTATAAAACACAGGATATTTTCATGTTTATTATTACGTTTAAAATGATTATTGTGCCAATATTTGGCTTCCTGTCCATTATTATGGATTACCTTCAGGTCACCTCAAGGTCTTAAGTTTTAAATTATACGCAAAACGGCGTTTAGGAATTTGTCTTTGACAGTCGCATAATTGAGTTATACAGGAGATATCTATTGTTCCAAATCTTATGATTCCGATACGGTCTTAGTATGTATAACTTATCTATTTATTTTTACCATTAGTTTTAAAGGGAAGTTCTTATACAGTCGTGGAATCGAGAACGTAACTAGCGAGAACGTAACACTTTTTGAGAAACGGTCGACTAAAATGAGAAAATGGTTACCTATTTGGGTTAGACTTTGAGAAAAAATCCTTACCTATTTGGGTAATTACGTCATTTCGTTACCTTTTTCGGTTGGGGACTGTACCTACCTTTGTTGAAAAAAAAACTTTGAAAAAAAATTTTAGAACTTGTTAGTGAGGTTGGCAGAAAAATGAATTGAGAACGTAACAGTGAAGCGAGAACGTAACAAAAAAGCGAGAACGTAACGGTTTTTGACATTGTTTTTGACACTTGAAGTGAAAGTGTTACTTACTCGCTTCCACGACTGTAGGCAAAATTGAAGGATGTCGTTTAATATGGTCTACACCAGTTGTACAGTTATCTTTCGCAAACCATCGCGAAAATGACGAAAGATAACTGAAAATAGGCAGAAAAAAAAGAAAGATAAGTGTACACTGTGTAGTCGTATGGTTGAAATTGCGTAGGCGATGAAAGATAACTGCAAATAGGCCTTACGTAACGTGCGCATATTGCGTAATACGTGTTTTTTGTACAAAATGGAAGATAACTGTACAAAAAAAACAAATAGGCATTACGTAACTCGAAAGTATTGCGAAATACGTGTTGTTTTTGTACGAAATGAAAGATAATTGAAAATAGGTGTTACGTAATCATTGGATTCTCACGCCATTGTAACAAAATAAACTGTTTTTAATTCTAGAGCAATTTATTGTTTTTTCAGATTATGTGTTCGTACGCTCCTGATCATCCTTTTTTCTTAAAAATGCTACGAAATGCCGGCTTCAAAATACTACTTTACTGTGAAAAATAATTTATACAAAAAAGGATATCAAAAGAGCCCTTTTATAATTTTGTCAACCAAAACTATAACGAAGGAAATCGAGAATTTTAGATTATTAAATGTGGAAAGGATCAATGAAGTTCATACAATATGCGTAGGGGGCGTTCCTAAATTTTTCCCTTGAAATCAAGTTCTCAGTATCTTTGTAACCAGACCTTTTCTATATGTAATCGACTCCGCCGTATTTAATTTGTTTGATACGAAATGCCAAAAATTAACTGGTTTCGAGAAAATTACCAATAAGCCCTAGAATTCGACGTTTTTTGGCTCTGCTACATCAGAGGCATACGAGTACTTTTTTTATAGGTTGGTAATTTAGGGTTAGGGTTAAAAATTTACTCTGAAAAAATTGTCTCTACAAATAAAAGAGCATAAAATTTGTCGTAAAAAAAGGAACGCCCCCGGCATGGACCCAAACTGCCTAGGACGCTCAGAAAAAAGAAGAAAATGCCTGAGGGCAGAAAAATTGAAAAAGTGCTCAGAAGGCCCCTCTAAAACATCCGAATTTATTAAAACAAAGATAGCTCAACGGGAAAACGCAACTTTTTTATTAGTGGATATGCTAAATAATTAAACTGACGAATACTCACGGTTAACCGCGGTTAAACCGGTTAAACCGCGGTTTATAATGATTTAAAGAACTCCGAAAGAGAAAAAATACACAATTTTCCGTTTTTCGATATTTAAAAAAAATATTTTCAAATGCCAACATAATAGATCATACACGAATATTCATGTACGAAGTTAATAGCCCAAAAAACATTTCGGAACAAATCCAATAAAAACGTACAACAATTGGTATGTGTAAGTCCATATTCACAAATTTACAATTTCAAATAGTTTCGGAAATAATTTTATTTGTGTGTGCAAAACTATTTATTCTCAAGGCCAATCGACGTTCTCCAACGAGCCGCGCATTCCTTAAAGCAGGGCTGCTTTGCTCATATTTGTATCACGTGGTATGCACGTAGTAGTACTACAGAAAAACTCCGCTCCACCGCCACCACCGCCACCATAGACGCGCATTCCACCGCGACGCTCCGGAAAAGCTCAAAGACTTTTGTCAGATAACGAAAAAAATAAGCTTTAATTGGCAATATTTAGAGAAAATCTGCATTTTATATCAAAACCACAAAAAACTTTTTTTTTTGAAATTACTCACATTTTTTTTTCTTGAAACACAGACAAATTATATACATTTTCGACGAAGAGTCAACCTTATAGAAAATGAGACGTTTACTGCTTCTTCTGATAGGTACGTTTAATACATCGTAAATAATATTAATATTATCGGATTTGATTAAAAAACCGATCGAATCATAAAGAACAAGTTTCTACTGTAGGGTGGGAACGACGAAATTCTTCTGGATCATTTAATGCTTAAAAGCTCATTTTATGTCCGATAGTAACCTCGAGACAATTTTTTATTGCGATTTTTGGATTCCCCGACATCAATTACCATTACACTAGAAGTAAAAAAATCTATAACGTTGATTTTTTTACCGTTCCCTATTGTGTTAAATGTAATGAAATTGAAAATATCGATATATAAACTGATCAAGATCTTTTGAACGACCGGTCTCAGCATCTAGTTTATATAAATATTACTCAATCAGGTTTGTCACCACTAGTTATGTTAACAATGTAATGTTGGTATCAACACCTTTTTGCTCTAGAATTTTTGAGTTTTTGGCTAAGCCGTAACGTGTCACGTAACCAGCTATATATCAACAAAGTTTAATTATGTGAACAGTTAACGAAGAAAAGTGTGCAAATAATTAGGTAGTTTTACAAATATCAGCGCTTAATATACAAGCTCAATATACCAAACTTAATAGACTAGTATTGGGTCAAATTAATCGTTTGGAAGCTCAAACCAAAAAACATCTCATGAAGCATTTTTTCATTGAGATTACTGAATTTAATTATTTTGGGCTTATAGGGCCTGTTTTGGCCATTTTACAGAGTTAAAAAGTAGTATCAAAAACGTGAAGATAAAATTCATAAAAAGTCTGAGGCGATCACTAGAATTTTTCGATGGCCAATTTGTTTCACCTTCTCTCACCATTTTTACTAACTTTTTGAGCTATTCAATATGGCCGAAACAGTTTTTACTGAATAGGCTCTAAAACTTTTTGTCTATAAGCTCAAAATAATTGAGTTCAGTAGGTTCAGTGAAAAAATTCTTCATTGTACGTTAACCGTCCGAAAACCCGTTTACCGTCCAGTTAAAAAAAATAATGGACGGTTAACGGCATACTCTACAGCGTGTCCAACTTGGACTGTTACATATTTGCTGCTGTTTAGGCTTACATAAAGCAGCAAAAATATAACAGTCTAGGACCTAGACTCTAGGTTGGACATCCTGTATGTATACCATATATACTGAAAGACAAGGAACTGATTCAAAACGTATCTCAAATCATTATTTGCTCATGAAATTTTTTATGTTTTTTTTTTTGAGATGAATAACATTTTTTTTTCATAAACACTTTTATAATTTGGATATTATTTATCATTGAAAAGGCTATAAATTATAGCGTATATTTCATACTTTGAGAAAACGGGCTTTGTGTGTGTCAGCTAAAAACTAGACGCACAACTAGCATAAAACGACCGAATAGTCATTTGTGTTTACAATGAAACGTGCATGTTTAAAGTGACGCTAATTATGAGTTTTGCCAAAACATAACGGCTTTATTCAGAGTTTTAGTCTTAAACTTCCTGAAACTTGCGCAGTTTTATTAAAAAACAAATCATATATTCGCAATTACAATCACCATTTTGCCACAAGTTAGACGGAAATCATTATTGTCGCTCATTCTATCGACAGAAAGCACAGTCACGATCTCAAACTTATTTTGAAATATAGAATTTTATTATCAGTTGGCAGAAAAATTAAAACTACATGATAAAAGTTAGCAACAAATCAAAATTTTTGACTTTTTTCTGTAAATTTTAAAAAAAATGACACTTTCGAAAATCGCCTATTATTAAAGGAAAATTAATTAATAATCAATAAANCTTTAAGCAGCGTTACTTTAAGCAGGTAGGTGGTGTAATTAATAAATTAATAATTACTCATTTAATGGAAAATTCGTTTTTTTTTTTCAAAAATGCAATATCCTAAACTTGATCAATAATTACACACGTAAATTAATAGCTTCTTTACCTTTCCCAAAAAATACTTAACTTGTAAAATATTCCCTGAAATTGTAGGGAAAATACATTTAAAAAAGCTCAAACTTATCTACCACTTGTCAAATTCCCAAAATTTGTGTTTTGAACATAATTTATTTTGACTAAGAGAAGAAAAAATAAGGTCTGCCGAGCGAAAAAAATCACAAAAAAACTTTTAAAGCCACTTTGTAGGAAATGAAAAGTTAGCTTTTAAAGTTTTTGTCCGTTTTCGCTCAAGTTCATCCGGTGACGTCATAATTTTTAAAAAGGGTCCCAGGAGACCATTTTCATTATGTACCTGGAAAAATGCCTTAATGACATTTTTTTAAAAAATTTTTTGTTCTAACATCATTAGCGGCACAAAATCTAGGTATGATTTTCGAGAAATTATTTTACGGCGTTCAGAACGCCTATAACTGACAATTTTGTGTTTTTTATATACCCTGTAATGATGAACAGAATTTAGTGGGAATGACGTCATTCTCCATTGACAAAAAACATGTTGAGGAGGTATGATAATCGTCGTTTTTGTGTTTGCAACGACCGCGTAGTTGACTCACACCAATTACGGGTGGTAGGGTGACCCTACTAGGGTCGATTTGTTTACAAATAAACGTATTTTTTTTATTTTACCGTTTATTTTACCCTATAAATAGTTCATTGAATGAACTTCATTCTAGGTTATCTTAGAAGATAGCGGGGCTGTAATGGTGGTTCTCAAAATCAAAGAACAACTTTTTTTTCGACCTCCCCGAATCCAAAAACTTATGCAGATCGATAGAGCTCGAAAAACCAATCACATTTGCAAAAAAAAAAAATTATAAAAAAGTACACGTGTATACACAAAAAAATACTTTTTTTTCATTTTTGGCCACTTTTTGACCTAAAAACATTCTAATATATTTAGCCACTTTCGAGACACTTTTTTATCATTTTTTTTTTGGTGCATTCGTCTTTTTTGAAGATTTGCTCCGGACGTTTTTCTCATTTTTTCGAAAAACCACCTCTGTCCACCTAGGTGGACAAATGGCCCCAAAAATGGTTTTTTTCACCAGTACTAGAAAATGACCATACAAGATCGTTTTTTTGTTATCAGAGAACTTTTTATCATAAAAAAACGCTACGACCACCCTGAACCACTCAAGTGGTCGATTTGACCACAAAATGAGTTTTTTTTCGATTTTACCTAGTTTTAGAGCTTTTGAAGAACGAAAACTCGAATTCTTTGTTTTTTCTAGTTAAAAACGTATTTTATATGATATAATCAATCAAAAAGTATTCTAGGTCACTTGAGGTTAATTGAGGTCAAAAAAAAAACGAAAAAAAAAGTTTGACGTAAAATTTTTCTATCATATTTAACCACTTTCTAGTCACTTTTTTGTCAACATTTTTGATCCAACCGTCTTTTTGGAAAATATGCCCCGAACGTTTTTTTCATTTTTCTAAAAAACCACCTCTGTCCACCTAGGTGGACAAATCGCCCCAAAAATGTTTTTTTCAACAGTACTAGAAAATGACAATCAAAGATCTTTTTTGTTATCAGAGAACCTTTTATCACAAAAAATTACCCTATGACCACCCTGAACTACCCAAGTGGTCAATTTGACCATAAAATTAGTTTTTTTTCTGATTTTAACTTATTTTGAATCTTTTGAAGAATAAAAACTCGTATTCTTAGTTTTTTTCCAGTTATAATACGTATTTTATATGACATAATCAATCAAAAAGTATTCAAGGTCACTTGAGGTTATTTGAGGTCAAAAAAAACGAAAACAAAATTTGACGTAAAATTGACAGAGCAGCCCCGCGAAGTAATACGGGTGCAAGCAGTTCCATGACAGAGCAGCCCCGCAAAGCGGGGCTGAGTATGCGTGTGAAACCAGCTCCATGACAGAGCAGCCACGCGAAGCGAGGCTGAGTATACGCGTGTAACTAGTTCCATGACAGAGCAGCTTTGCGAAGCGGGGCTGAATATGCGCGTATAACCAGTTCTATGACAGAGCAGCCCCGCGAAGCGCGGCTGAGTATACGCGTGTAACCCGTTCCATGACAGAGCAGCCCCGCGAAGCGAGGCTGAATATGCGCGTATTACTAGTCCCATGACAGAGCTGCTCACGCGAAGCGGGGCTGAGTATGAGCGTGTGACCAGTTCCATGACAGAACAGCCCCGCGAAGCGGGGCAGAGTATGCGCGTGAAACCAGTCCCATGACAGAGCTGCTCACGCGCGCGCTTTCAGCCCGGTTAGCGGGGCTGCTCTGTCATGAGACAGGTTGAAGCGCGCTGTGTCTTAAATGTAGTTAAATTAAAAAAATTTGATTAGTTTGATAGAAAATTGTTTCGTCAAAAATGAGTAAAAAAAGTTTTTTGACCTCAAATGACCTCAAGTGACCTTGAACACTTTTTGATTGATTTTTTTTTTTTGTAAAAACTTGAATTATAACTGAAAAAATCAAATAATTCGAACTTTAGCTCTTGAAAAGCTTCAAAAAGGGACAAAAATGAGCAAAAAAAATGTTTGACTTCAAATGACCTCAAGTGACCTCAAATATTCTTTTATTCATTATTTTGTGAGAAAATACATATAATAATAGAAAAAACAATAAGTTCTTAAAAAAGGGTAAAATCGAAAAAAAAAACATTTTCTGGTCAAATCGACCACTTGGGTGGTCCAGGGTGGTCATACGGTAATTTTTTGTGATGAAACGTTCTCCGAGGTAAAAAAAAACGATCTTTGATGGTCATTTTCTAGTAGTTTGGAAAAAAAAACATTTTTGGGGTCATTTGTCCACCTAGGTGGACAGAAGTGGTTTTTCGACAAAATGAAAAAAATGGGGCGGGCAAATCTTTTAAAAAGACGAATGCACTAAATTTTTTTTCGTCAAAAAGTGGTCAAAAATGAAAAAAAAAGTACTTTTTTGTGTACTTTTTTATAATTTTTCAAAAAGTAGTTTTTGATTTAGGGAAGTCGAAAAAAAGTTGTTCTCTGATTTTGAGAACCACCAATAGTCGATCTTCCAATGAAAACGAACAATTTCTCCACTACGCATGATTTTATTTGAGAAGAAGGCTTTTTTGTTTTACACAGCGCAAAATGGGTCGCCTAGATGGCCCAATTTCAAGATACCTACTGTATCAAAGTAATGTTTTGGTTCTCGTTTCAGAAAGTCAAAGGCCATATAATTTAGCTGGTCAAACCAAAACGACTACTTCAGAAAGTGGTTTAACCGTGAGAGCCACATAGATGTAAAATCACACACCATGTGTAGCATCGGCGCATCGGGGTTAAACTGATAAGTGATCAACTAAGAATAACGTTATCATGTGTTTTATTATGAAAAAAAAAACAGAAATTGCCGTATAATANCCCTGCGCCCATTATCGACAATATCTTTCGAATTTTTGCAACATATAAACCATATTAGTGGTATAAATAGTACAAAACTGTCGCCGCACAAGCAAGTAAATTTCTAACTTGGTTTTCTAGGAGGATACCGTAATTTTCGGTAAAAAATTAAAAGATAATAACAGGGCTCGGCACAATTTATTTTTTTTGGCTCGGCTCGGCTCGCTTTAGGTCAAAATTTTTTGGCTCGGTTCGGCTCGGATCATAACATAGCCTACCGTGTCAACAATGAGCGCACAAAAGAAGCATAAATTACGAATTACATAAATAAGATTTAACTTCAAAAACATAAAGACTATTTGGTTAAGATTATGTCGAATGTTGATTGGTTGAGGATCCCGAGATATAATTCATACATTCGGCACTCTTTTCAAGACGGTCTTGAGCCACCTGACTCGTTTTTCTCTCAAAAAAAAAATATAAATTCAGAATTAAAATTAACCCTCCGTCTGTATTTTTGTTTGGTTCAAGTGTCGTTTGGTTGTGCAGCGCAGCACAGAACCACGTGACGGGAGGCTCGACCAATCAACGCTCGCGTTTTAAACCGAGCGAATATTTATGATGTAATGTTTGGTGAAATTAAACAGCAGAATAAATAAAATTTCATGACTAAACAAAATTAAATTTGCGGAACACAATAAAATTACTAACATTTAAATCTTCATTTTTTGTCAGCGAACTAATATTATACACTACCTAAAGGTTTAAGTAGCCAAAATTCCACGATGGAGCGGTTAACTAGCCACTTTTGAAAAGAAAGTTTTCCAGCGATTAAATGTAATTACATTTGTAGCTTACGCCCTTTAGGGTTTAAACTTAAAACTTTAGTGGGCTTTGGCATAACCAATTATATTTCTTGATAGTGCTTAAAAATTGACTTTTAACTTTAATTAACCGAAGTCGCAACAGACCGAAATTTTTTCGGTTAATTAAGGGTTAGGGTCAGGGCTCGGCACGAATGGCTTTGGCACATGGCTTGACTTGGCTTCGCTTTTTGTGTGCCAAGCCAAGCCAATTTTTTTCGGAGGGTCAAAAAAGCCAAGACAGCCAAGCCAATTTTTTACGGAGGGTCAAAAAAGCCAAGACAGCCAAGCCAATTTTTTTTGGAGGGTCAAAAAGCCAAGACAGCCAAGCCAAAATTTTTTGAAAGGGGAAAAAAAGCCAAGCCAAGCCAAAATTTTTTGAAAGGGGAAAAAAGACAAGCCAAGCCAAAATTTTTCAAAAGGGGAAAAAGCCAAGCCAAGCCAATGAATGGATTTACGTCAATACTGAGTTGGGTTAATTCAAATTTTGGCCAAACCCGATTCCGGCCAAATAGGAGTTTTTCCATTTTAGAATTTTACTACAGTGCGAACCCCCTCAGAGAATGACTTATATTGAGATACAGGGTGAAGTAATATAGATGCTAAGCCGTTTTTAGTTCGCGAGTGCGTTGAGCGAATATAAGTAGCCAAAAAACGGCTTAGCATCTATATTACCTCACCCTGTACGAAAAATTAGATTATAAATTCGAGGTACCGATTATGTTTGAAAATCACCCAAATATTAGTCAGGTTTACCCATTCATCCAATCGATAAGTATTACTTGAAGTTTTTAGTTTCAAAATAAAATTTAAGTTTAACTTACTCAAAAATTCATTATTAATTAGGGATAGGACTCGCCGAATTCTCTTTCGAGCACATTTCCTTAACGTTTTCTTACGTTTACGAGCTTGTTGGAAATAATCAATAGCTTGAAGATTTAACTTCGATTTCGTCATGATTTCTCCGAGTAATGTCAAAATTAAATTTTGATTAATTACCGATATTCTCGGATTATCCACGTCGGTTTTCGCCAACATTTTCAACATTTTTTCTGCTTCTTTCAACCTGTTTTGACCGAGCAAATATTCGGCGTTTTTCAGTGAAATCACATTAATATTTTTGTCGGTATTGATAGTAGCTAGAATTTCGTTTTGTTTTTTTCGAATGTGTCTCATCACAGTTTTGGACTTGTTGAGAAAATGAATCTGTTTTAATGATATTTACAACACATTCGCCAACCTAGGCAACGTGTATTTCCTTCGACGCAAAAAAAAACTTGCATGGGAAATCATAAAAAAATGAAAGATAAGCAAACTTAAATACAGTATGTGCGACTTCCAGGCACATGCGCTCTTTCATGCCACTTTTCACTAAAAGTTATAGGATAAATTTCTCAAAAATATGGTTTAGATCATACATTTGTTACGTAATAAATTCTACTCAGGGTTAACTCTATATTAAGAAAGTCCGCCGAATTTTATCAGAAATTCCTGTTATTACCAAAAATGTGAATTTGTATGTGGTGAATTCAAAACGCAGTTTGAAATACTTAATGATAATTGTACTATTATTTTGAATTATTTTTTATTATTAAGACTCTCACAATTATATAAAATCACAACAAAATATTATTTTTATTTGGAATACAATCATCTAGTGTTTCAGAATAAATCCAACTAGTTCGTGTTCAGAAAATTTCTAATTAACTCATCTTTTCTCTTTTGCTTAATCTGAATTGCTAGGCGTACCATCAAATGCATAGCTATTGGACTTTCTGTATTTCTATGAATCCTAGCTAAATAGTTTTTGTGGGTGAAGTATACGCGGGGGTAAATATACTCTTCCCCTATTATTGAGGTTTTTTTATTATAAACTAAACACCCATGAAAGCGAGAGTTTTTATCGGTTATCCAATAGCTACCATTTTTTTTTATTTCTTCATCATGTGTAAGTATTATACACCTTTCGTCGGTAGTTTTATGGCTTATAATAAATACAGGTGACTCTCCTACTTGTAATTGAATTGCTTTTCGGCAATAGAGTATCATCCCTTTTGTCATTTCACCAGGTTCTACATTTGAAAATAAAATTACAAAAATTAAGAAGAACAAATTACCTTGTTCTTTTGCTGCGCATCGGATTAAAAGTTTTATAAACATGTCATCAGGCTGCATCAAGGTTACTTGGTAAGTTAAAAACACGCCCGTTTGATACGACGTGACATGGACAATAATACCGAGGATGTTATTGAAAAGAGGGCCTGGCTGTTGCGCGTGCTTTGACCAATAAAAATGTTCTTATTAATTGAGTTTTGAAAATTTCATGAACCCTGGGAAAATAAATTATACGTTACCCCATTATCCGAAAAAAAATATAACTGGAAACCCGGATAACTACGTATTGGTCTTATTTAGAAAATTCAAATTTCAAACATAATAAATTTATAACTCAAACTCTTTTTGGGCAAACGTCAATTTTTCATCCGCCAAATGGGCAATATACGTTTCTCGAAAGATTTTATCACGTCTTAAGGCAGCCGCATAAGATTTCATAATCTCGAAGTTGAAACAAAAAATAGTTACTTTTCGTGTAATTTAACAATATAAAACTGACTAATAAAACTCCTTTTTGGAATTAGATTTATTTATTCAAGAATTTTCAAATGTACCATATTGACATTCAAAGAAGGTGACAGGTTGTTAAACATAAGTTTTTGTTGAGGAAGTGAAAAGCCTTGTTTAAGATACAGTTTGTAATTAGCGGTAATTAAAGAATTTTTTTATTGCATACCATTGTTAAGAAACTCTTTTCAAAATAGAAAACATTTTTATTTGTAAAATAAGAATAATAATATAAAACTCGTCTCCAATTCGGGAACTGAATCTTTTCTAAATCAAAATATAACTACCGAAATAAAATTCACCGAATTGAGGGCAAGGTCTGTAATCAAATTATAACTATATTGCATAATTAACATATTTTATAAATTTTTGTCACATAAATACACACAATTAAGCATACTTTTTTCAATAATTTTTATTAATCATTTTGTTTAATTTGAAGTTCACTTATATACACTCCTTGAGGGTTTATGTGCCCATTTCGTGATTCATTTTCAAAATATTCAAAAGGATTAAAACCACAAATTATATTCAAGTAAATTGTATTTTTATCATTTTTTGTGAATTTTTTTGAATCGTTTAATCTAAAAATTCATGCCACATTTTTAAAGATGTAAAACATATTTTCTCGCATTTTTCGTAAAGTTCGTAAATAAACACATCAATCACATCTCCATCATTTTTAATACTTTTAAAAATTTAATTTTTGTTAACTTTTAAAAGTTTTAAACTGATTATATATCTGTTTTGTAAACGCTACTGAGTTAGACCGCTAGAGTTCAAACGTGAGAGCGTGGAAAGGTGTAAAACAAGTTATTTATTGATTTTATCAAAGTTTATTGATTGAGATCCAGGCAGATATCAGGCGGTCAATTGAAACCATACTTGACTCAAAAGACTCGTAGCCAAGATCGTGAGCGGCGAAAATCTTTTGAATAACAAGAGGCCATTTTAATTCTTCTTTTAAAGAATGAAAGTCTGCGTCTTGTTTGATAACGCGTGTTTTATTACATGCAGTACCCCACGATGGATATGTGAGCTGTAACCCTTTTGTAGCACTGCTAGAAAATGACCAAAAATCAATCAAAATTTCATACCGACCTAACAAAACTTTTTGGATTAAATTTAACAATTCACTAAGATCTTCATGTGATTTCAGAAAAAGTGTTATTTCAATGCGTCGAGTTTTTTCAAAAGATGGAAAATAACGTATTCCAGATCCCAAATAATGAGGACTAGCAAATTTTAACGACAAGGTTAGCGCCTCTTGTTCCGCGGAATTGAATTCGTCTTCATAAACTAATTTTTTTTTCTGCATAATTATTTCATGTAATTCCTCTTTCTCAAAGTCAAAAAAAGTTTTAAAATTCATTTTACAAAAACTTGTTATCTATTTGTAATGGAGACAACTGATTTAAGTTATTTGCTATTTGAAATTTGAAATACGCGGAATTAATACACTTCTTGCGTATCTGCTTAGTCACCATTGTTTGAGTTTTCTTTGAGTAATTTATGAGTGATATATTACGTAAAACAAGATCTTCAGGATTATATAACGCATCTAAATATGTATCATAGGTCAATCGAACAGAGCGAGGCACACCTTTTGGGCTTGATTTGTTTCCACTTTCATCGGATAAAAAATAACATTTGCTACATAATGCGACAAAACTTCCGGTTTTTGACACAAACTCGTGTTTGAATTTTCCAGGACATCGTAATTCTTCTGGACTTTGGTCTTTTATGAACCAGTCATATTTTTTGCTGTTCCAACTTTGGAGCTTTTCAGTTTGCACCAGATTATCTAATTCGTCTGTAGCAGCAAGGCAAAGGCTATCAGTATCGCTGTAGAGCAAAGAAAACGATTTTGGTTCCAAATGTTCAAATAAAAAATGTGCGAATTTTAATATGTGTAGTTTAGCCATTTGAAGAATATTCAACGCACAGACTACCGGAACTGAATCAGTCTGCCTACGTTTAAACTTAACGATTTCGTACAAATCCATATTATACTCAGACGTCAATGGTCGCATTCGTTTGAAAAGTATATTATTTGTCGCTTGCCATAATTTATCTTCTCGACAAAAAGTGGTCCGTTCACGTTTCGTTAAATTCATACCCATTTTTCCGTAACTGGAATTCAGAAGCATTTTAGCAAGACTTTGTTTCATTTCTCCTTCGACGGTCAAACCATTTTGAATTTGATAACTTGCGTCAATACGCATTTTTGTGAGATCTTCGACAAATCTTTTAAATGGTTTAAAAGGCAAATATTCTATAGCATAATGGATTTCGTGAACCACCAACCCAATTTCCAGATAATATAACAAAATTTCAGTGTTCAGCAAAATTTTTTCCGCATTATATGTAACACATAATTGTCGTATTGGAAACTTAACGTTATTAATCTCCGCAAGGCGCTTTCCTGTAGAATTCAAATGTTCTTCCGTAATATCCATATTTTGAAAAATGAAAGGTAAACCCAAATTTTTGTATCGATCGTAAACCTCAGTTGGACAACGTACATCGCACATAATAAAGCCATAAAATCTCCCATCTAGCACCGCGTCAACTATTGACTGTGTTTCAATTTGTGATTGATATAAAAATGTATACATATTGCCAACAGGTGTGTAATTCAGTTTGGTAAATTCACAGCCATACATAACAATATATTCATCCAAGTTTTCACGAAGAAATTTTTCGCGCTCTGATTGATGCTCAATGGTTTTTGCATCCTCAACTCTTTCCGTATTACAACCAAATGGACAGAAATGGAATCGACAACCATTAAAGTCAATTCCAATTTTTTTTGAGTTAACTTCCACATAACCATCCAAAAAAAAACTTCCGATTTTTTTCTCGCCATGGGTAATACCACATTGAATAATTTTTTTGACGCCATTTTCTTGAAACTTTTGCTGACCTTGTAAAAGGTGAATTGATAATTAAATTTATAATCTGTTTAATAATGTTATGCAAAATTAATGTATAATTTATGCCGCCAATTCTCACAAAAATCATAAAATAAATTTTGATATTTATCATTAAATAAATTTAAAGAATTTTTTTTTAATATATTAAATTTTATCACCGTTCCTTGAAGCATATCGAGATATTTTAGTGATTCCAGAGAAAATTTTTTTTTATCATATATCAGTTGTGGATTGAAAACATTGCCCGTTTTTTCAAGATAAACACCCATACCAGTCGGTTGATTACCAAGCATCACATACGGATATAAACTATTTGCATCAAATTGTTCAATTTGAGCAAATTGAAAACCATTACCGGCAAAATAAACTGACTCATGATGAATTCTTTCATTTGAGTCAAGTTCGACATGTCTTTGGGTAATTGGACCACTGAAACCTCCCACTATATTTTTCCGCACATCTTCATTGAGATGTCCAAAATTATTTGGAAATGTAAAAACTGGCGGAACATCATCAGGATATTTGCTTAACAAAATATTTTGTGCTACTCCGGGTAGCGACCAACTAGTCAAAATATTTTGTTTGAAAATTTCGTAAAATGACCCGGTTAAGTTGCTCCAAGCTTCAAGCAGAATAGTTACATCTAAGAGATTATAGTATTTGAAAAAATCCAACAAAGTCGTAAATTCACCAGTCGTCATAAAATGATTGAAAGTGAGTTTTGAATCAACATATTTTATAGGACTTGTATGAAGCATTTCTTCAATATCTTTTCGTATATCCTCATTTTCTGGAAACTTGCAGTCAAAATAAATATCGAGAGATAAATCGGTTTCTAAATCGAGATATCTGAACAGCTCACCGACTGTATATGGTTTGATATTATTTTGTTTCAACAATATGTCATCAATTTCTGACATATATGTCTCATTTATCTTTTTTTTCGAAATTGAAGTTTTAAACTCATTATACGATGGGAAAACTTTTATTTGTTGAATTTCGTCCAAGTTAGCGTATAATTCATACGGCCACGTCAATTTTGAGGTTTCAACTCGCCAAGATTGCGCAAAATGATCCAATGATTGATGAGGAACATAAGACAGAACATCTCTAAACGTGAGAACTCGAATCCCGGTATCAATTGTAAGGTTAAATATCCCTAAACCCTTTTTAACGCATGATATTGATTCTTCACCAAATCGGTCTATTGAAATATCAATGAGAGTATTAGATAATGCCAATGTGTCATATTTCATCGAATTGAACCCCAATATTTTGAGTTCCAGAATATTTTTCAAGGCTGTTGCACGTTTTTTGTACCAGTTTTTGAGTGTTGCACTTGTTTTTTTTGAAGCTAATTTTTTTTCGGCTTTTTCCAAAAACACATGGCATGCTTGGGGAATACTTTTTATATGTTCATCACACCAAACCAGAAGTTTGTCCAAGAATTGACTCACAAGCGATTTAAGACCTTCACCTGTCATATCATGACGCAGCAAAACCACTTCGTTTTCTACTGTCATAAAATTATTTGCTAAAGCTATCATGACAGGTACATGTATTTGTAATCCATCGTAGGGCTTCATTAATGTTTCAATATCAAACATAACAACATTTTCACAATTATAATTGTTCGGTATAATTCCATTGAGTAATTGCTTTTGCGACACCGTGCGACCAAAACGCTTGCATTTGTAAACTATTCTTTCCGTTTTGTGTCGCTCAGTATGTTGAGCCATATTTGACAATCGGCCGACTTCAACATTACACCCATCGTGATTACAACGGAAACCCGCAAAATAAGCTATAAGGTTTAAGAAGATTTTTTTCAGAATCTTATTTAAATTTTAGTGGGTCATAATTTAACAGAAAAAATTTGACGGCGTCGATATGTGTTAAAATTGGTTTTCTGGAAGTAATGATTTTAATCTACAATTATGTATTTTTTCAAAAACTGTCGGGTTAAATTCAAAGTCTTAGCCAAATGTTAAGTAATTTTATGTAGTTAACCAAATAAACCGACCTTTATCAAAACACACGTAAACATCGTTTGCGAAAAAATAACCCGTGTCTTCCGCCCATGTTTCTGGAAGACAAACATCAAGGTAGTTTTCACTTCTAGCCGATATAACATTTCGGGCGTTTGGATTACGCGAAACTAAATCCACTTTCCATAATTGGATTTCGAGGGTAAAATCAGACTTGAATTTTCGTAAATCCGCAAATTGAATTATATTACAGCCCCATTTTTCATAAAAATTTTTTGCTGTCTCATCCCAAGTTTCATTGTCAGCGTCAGGATGTAGAACTCTTGCCAGGGCTTCAAATAAATTCATACGCACAATTTCTGCACCAGTTTTCACAGTTTTATAAACCGTTAAAACTTGCTTCAAATCCCAGATGTAATACAAATTGCTAAATTGATATGGTTTTATGATATTTAACCATCGTTATAAATTACCTTAAATCATCGTCGACGGGAGACAAACTGAGAATATTTATTCGGAGGGCGTCCAAATTAGCATTGCTGGAGCAATAAACTTCTTTAATATCTCGTTGGTCAATTTTTTTCCACAAAAATATTCGTACATTAAAAATATTTTCCATTCGTTGAAAATTACCAATTCGACATGCCACCGAGAGCTTTTCATAATAATTAAAAGACTGAATATCTTTTTTGATGCGTGTAAAAAAATTTTTGCGGGATATTTTTGTTCTTAATACATCTGGATTTCTCTCAATAGCTTTACCTATTGTGATACACCCCAAAAAACTCAAATTTTCGTTTTTAGAGACAAAAGTTGCGGTTACAGAACCTCTCGGACCAGACATCAAAATGAAGTAATTTTTTTTTTAATTTTACGTTTTTACGTTTTCTTGAATCAATATTTAAGTATTTCGCTCACTTTGGTTGAAAAAGAACTTGAAGATCGGAAAAATGTCATTGAAAAAACAAAGAAAGTTGGTAAATATACAAATTAAGAGATTATTAATGTCAAGTTTAAGGAACTTGAAGAGAAAACTAAAGAGAGCAAATCGTTGAGAAAGCGGTTGGCAACGGTGGAACAAAAACTCAAAAAAGAAGAACGAAAAAAAGCTAAAAGATCGACTAATGAAGATTCGCTTTCTTGCAAAATTTGCACAGAGACAATCAATACACATGCTTATTCCTGCGCTGTTTGTGGAAACTTCCATTGCCCAGAGTGTGATAAAAAACGAAAAATGGCACCATACTTGGGAAAATGCTTTTTTTGTAAGTGCAACATTTCTTTCCAGCAAGTACGATTTTGAACTTTGACACATTTGTTTATTGTTTTAAAACATTAAAATGATTGTCAAAAAATAAACGTTTTACTGATATCGGCATATACAGTAACATTAATTTTTCGGATAAAGGATCGGAAAATTTCAGTTTACAGGTCATTTGACCTTCATTATCAGTTTGGTTGTCAAAGTTATGAATGATCATAAAATTAGAATTATCAAATTGAGCTTGTGTTATCGCCGTTGGACAAAAAGGGTTATCAAGACGGTTTGTGTTTTCTAAAAACCGACGATAAAACTCAATTGTATCATTACCCCGTAATTCGATTGGGTAACTGTTCAGAATATCTGAGTTAATACACAGTTCAAAGTAGGTCATATTATGACGAACAAATTTTGTTGAACTTTTCGTATACATCCCTCCATATCTGTCAACTTCAATAAGCGCAATGACAATTGTTTTTGGTACCGCACCTAAATAAATAAGTATTTTATTCCTTGATAAATAAAATTTTCAATTAAGAAAAAAAAACTGAAAGCATTAATATTAATGATTAAAATTGTTATAAGAATTGACACCGATTATTTAAAATATTTCATTATAAATAATCATAAATTATTTACCGTGCATAAGAGTTAAATTGTACTCAGACAATCCTTCATTAAGAATAATATTCCGAAGTGGATATTCAGAAAATCCAATGCTATGACCCTTCAGTCGATTCATTTTTTGCTCAATCTCCGACGAACTTATGTACATGACGTTCAATTGTGGATCAATAAGCTCTATAGCTCTGGTACTGAGCGTAGCTTTTTTCTCACTTGTAACATCTATGAGAGCCCGTTCAGGTTTGGCGCGTACAAACGAAAATCTATAGACAGTTTAAATTTCCTGTAGCGAAAAAAACTAAATACCTATAAGGAATACCACCGGGTAAAAGTCGCCCGTCCCGTGAAAGACCAATATTAATTGGCGTTATAAAATTATACTTTCTCCAGCACGAACTATCTTTTTTTTGAAAAGTCGTGCCACCCCGTACAATTTTCATATCGTCGGTTATCCCATCACTATCATAATTTTTGTTGTCATATAGACCGCGGATTTGCATTCGTTCAATTACCCCAGTGTCATATAGCATATTATTTATAAAATATTCGGTAATAAAATATTCACCATCCGAGTTACGCCCACTCACACTCTCATGATTTATAGTTGTGTCGACAGATTCAAACACTGAATTATTTTGTTTATATTTGTATTAATCAAACATTTTATTTACTTTTTGCGCAAAATCCATTATCGGGAATGAAATCTTCCGGTAAAATTACACTAAATTGTAAGGTTGTTTCTGCTAAGTAAAGAGCACGTTTATCTGGTGGAAGGTGAAACTCAGTAACATTCTTAGGAAGATTCTGCAAACTCGTTTTTTCATAAAAAAAATCAAAATAACATTATTTAACAAAAAATCTAATTAGTTTTACTTTGCGAAATTAAACACAGGGTGGCAAATTTATCACAATTATCCGAAACCAACATACCACAAACTTTCGCTAAACTTTACCCCTGTGAAGTATTAAAAAATATTACGGAATCCTACTCTCATTATTAAAAAGAGAGGTGATTTTTATTGTTTTTCGAACGCCATCAATAGCAAACTCGTTTGCAGTGTTATAACTAAAACCCATTCTTAAAATTAAACAAAAACGTTAACCTAGTAGTTGAATTATAATTAGATAATTGATAAATAAATTTGAACTGTGATGCACATTTGATATATATCAATTTGGTCAAAAAATGATTCTTCGGGCATCTCTTCATCAGTTGTTAATCCATCATGTGACAACACTTGGAGTTTGTAATATTTCACAGGGTTTTCATCGGAGTTTACCGAGTGGATTACGTTAACCTTAGATTTGTTTTCATAAAAGATAAAACAAAACAAAATAAATACCTCCATAATTGTATAAACAACATTGTTTTTTCCGACAAAAATACCACGCTCTAATGTGACCACTTTTGAAAATAATCCTCGGTAAAAAACTTCTTTTCCGAATAGTATCTCGCACGTTTTCCAATTCAGAGACATATTGACCCCATCGTGATCGGTGATTTCGAAAATGCCGTCTTTGAATTCTTGAAAAAAATTTTTTACAAAGATAAAAATGATTATTCACGTGCGCCAATTGGTGAAATGTTAACGAAAAATAAAGTAAATGAACAAATTGACAGAAGTTGTCACTAATAATTCTCTACCTTTTATAAGACGTTCTCGTTCACTATAAGGACTGAACAACTTAATGTCCAACTTCATGTCCAGTAGATTTCGGTTGGATTTATTTCCTCAAAAAATTTTATCCTGGTTATTTCACGAATTTGAAAATGATTTGAATCTGACCACTTTTCCCGCATCAAAAATTTTTGTTTATTTGTGTCGCAAGCTAAGAGCTCGTAAGAGATATTAGGTGTATTTGTCAAATGGATAACTTCATTAATGATGACAAACATCCCGTT
Organism: Oikopleura albicans; assembly: GCA_004367875.1. NCBI lineage: Eukaryota > Metazoa > Chordata > Appendicularia > Copelata > Oikopleuridae > Oikopleura > Oikopleura albicans. The sequence goes on from SCLG01000036.1 coordinate 861,807, forward strand.
GCCAACTTTGACATCAGAAAGGAAAATTTTACTAAATTTTAATTTACGACTCCCTTCAAAACTTTAAATATCAAACCTCAAAAACATTATTTGTTTAAATTCATTTTTTGTCAATTGAAATTCCTCAACCAATAATCCATGTGTATATACAGCATATTTTAAGGTGTTATTATTGTTAACAAAATTATATTCGACTAAATATCTGGTTGCATAATCGTTATATCCAACAATTTTTGCATTTATTTTGACACCGTCAATATCTGGTAAATTTGCAATTGGATGAAGGTTAATATTAAATCGATCAATGTAGTATTCCCGTGACATTATAAATCTTGAAATAAATCATCTATCAATTTATCGTTCTTTTTTAAATCAGTAGGAAAAATTTCGTTAATTTCATCGAATCCGATGTTTTGTGATCGTAATTTGAGAAAAACGACAGAAAATTTTCCACAATTTTCGCTAGTTGAATGTTGAACTTGACGTGAAATTTTTAAGCGTTTGTTTAAAAGATTATTTATCAAAAAAGTTACCATATAAGTACTTTTGGTTAATTTTGACACACCACCTAATGAATCAAAAATTTCAATTGCTGTATTTGAAACATATACAGCAAACCAATGCCCGTCAATTATACTTATAAAACAAATTGGAACACTATACACAATTATATTTTCTAATTCTTTAAGGGTTAAAACTCCCGCAAAATTTTTCAAGCTAACGGTTGCATCTCGGATATCTTTGGCACTCAACGGACTCTTTTTTTGACTTTTCTCTTTTTTCGACCCTTTTTGCGACGACGGCGACGTTTCCGACCCCTTCCAATTACAGAATTAGGCAAATATGTTAATTTGCAAAGTTTACTAAAGACTTATCAATATAAATTATTTTTTAAACTAACCATCAACCTCGATTTTTTCATTTGAAAACTAGTGTTAGATCAAGCTCTTTAACGTCGCGTTTACAGTTGTTAACCCCAATAAGCTCGAAACGTATCTGACTAACACGATTACCAACCACGTCAAAAAATTCTTAAACAAATATTTACATATGAATTATGTCGTGTCTTTAACTAACCTACGCCTCCGGGCATTGCCGAAAAATGTGAAACATTGCCACTCCATAGATCCAAAATATAAAAAATTCCATTTGTATTCCACATGTTTTCTTTAATTAGAGAACATTTAATTGCGACACTTGGGGGCAAATCGAGTCCATCTATTATTTTCAGATGAATGGACGAAAGTCCAACCATTTCGTGGCCAATTTGTAAAGGTATAGACCAAACAAAACCACACTCATCCACAGAACAATCGTCAAAACTGAGGCGTAAAAATTTCATAAAGTTAAATTCAGTTGTTCACCGTAAAATTTTTGTTTTTGGATCTCCCCGTTAATGTTTTTTATTGTATAGACACATACACCTTCCACCTGAATAAACAATCAGTATGTTTATTTAAAAAATGACTCATACCATATTAACGTTAACAATTTCATAGATTTCTTCTGACCAACCAACATTATATGATTTTGAAAAAATATTACGTTGCAATGGAATTCGAACTTTTTGTCCAACTTTAAGCGAACATAACGGCTTCATTAACCGTTGTGGGTATAAATTATTGAAAACAACGTCGCGGTTCTTAATTTATGTTAAAACAATAAAAATAAAATCCGATATGTAAAATCGTTTGGTTAAAACGGTGCAAGTATCGAATTTTGTTTAAAACCTTTAATAAAGACGCATTTTCGGGACTCATTTTTAAACTTCGATGATATGATTTGTTATAAGCTGACGTTATCCCAGAAATCGAATCTACCCAATTAGTGGAACCAGTTTCCGTAAAATACCGAGCAATTCGTGTTTTTAAAGTTCGATTAAATCGTTCTATTATACTTCCTTTGAAGTTTGACCCGGTTAAAGTATAAACTACCATGTGATATTTTAACACGAGCGTATTATATATAGGATCAGCTGTTACGGAAAATTCAGTTCCTTTGTCTGAACAAAATTTTCTCGGTAGATGGCGCATATTATTAAAAATATCATCTAACGCTTGAGCAACGCCATCGGCATGTTTAGTTTTTAACGGACGTGTCCATGCATATCGACTGAAGCAATCAATTACTGAGAGGTTTCACATTTATATAAAAAATTTTTTATAAAAAATATTATAAAAATTGTTTGTCTGGGAGGTTCAAACCTCTTACCTGTTAAAACGTATTTATAATTATAATTACTATTCTTAAATCCTTCATAAAAAACCAAATCCGCCATACATGTATCAAACGGCTGATGAGTAATAAATTTACGTCGATTGAAAATTTTTCTACGTTGTTTATGCAAATTCAGACTTCTTTTTTTTCTGATATAATTTTCTATACCAGCGCTAAAGGCTGCCCCACTACGAAAAGAAGAATAAATTTTATCTATAGCTTTATTAACGTTTTCATCAGAATCATTTTGTGCTTCCATATTTTCGTCAGAACTAACTTCATTTTCGTTATTCTGAACTAGATTCACTGGAGTCTTCTTCTTTAAAACTTTCGGAGTCGGAGTTTCCGAAGTCGTCGGAGGGACCAGACTCGAGGAATTCGTCGTTTTTTTCAGTTTCTGGAGATTTTTCGGGCTCGGTGAATCCGACTTCTCCTGAGACGGACTCCTCGATACGCTCGGGGACTTGTTTTTCTTTTTTCTTTTTAGTTTTGGACTTGTTTTTTTCTGAGCTTCGTATACATAATCGCTTTTTAGATTCGGTTTTCTGACCCGTTTTTCGCGCATTGGCCTGTTTAACCCCTACAATTTTTTTCGGGCTATCTTGTTCAATTTTGTGGACAAGTTCACGAAAATCCTAAAATAGTTTTTCAGTTTTTTAATATTCTTGATTTAAAATATTTTGAAGTCTTAAAATGAACTAAAAAGTATCCCGAGTTGAAATATGTAAACGTACTTTATAGCTCACAATAACATATTTTGGCATTCTCTCGTTTTTTTTATTTGACAGTGTATAAATTAAATTGACAATTTGTGAAAAAAAATGTAAATATTTATTCAATAGAAGCAGTAATTTTGTGAATCATCGAAAAAATTAATTTGGACACGTAGCTTATTATTTTTAACGAACGCACCCGTAAATAAAATGACGTAACCGTGATTTTTTTCATACGCTTCTTTACTTGCTTCTTTAAATTGGCGCTCAAAGCCAAGGCTTCGTGCCGCGCGTAAATTAACGCGTGCGTCACCGTAATTTGAAAAAAGCACATGTACGTCGCAGTTATTTCGAATAGTTTTTCCGTGACGTTGTCCCTCATAATAAGATTGCGAAATTGCTATTATGGAAAATTTATATTTTCTAGCGAAAACACGAAAAGCTTTAGCAAAGTCGTCATTTTTAGAAAGACGATAATAATCATCATCAAAAATCACCAGACTGTCTTTTTTGACTGACGAAAAAAAAAATGCGTCTGGGGTTTCATTATGAAAACTAACCTCTAAATGTTCAAAAGTTTCATCCCAATCGACCGGCGGTAAATCCAACTCGGGTGGATAAAAATAATATACACATGTGAAATTTTCAATATTAGACACCCTATTAGAACGAATTAATTGTTCAACAAAAAAAGTTTTCCCGACACCCGTTGACCCAGAAATTAGACAAGTAAAAGGATGACAGAAATTATTAGAACTTATTAAATCGGCAGGTACTCTTCGCATTTTTAAAGATCTTTTGTTAACTCGATAAATTTTCTGAAGTCTTCAAATTGTTTTTTGTACTTCTGTATATCCGTTGTGTCAATGTTCGAAGCCGTCTGAGTAGCAACCGATTTTTCCGCGT
>SCLG01000036.1:883204-907752 GCA_004367875.1 Oikopleura albicans
ACTCGGCGCTTATTGGCTTTTCAGCTTGCCTGCTTCCTGGCGTCTCTAGTGTCCACATGACGTATGACCGATGTCTAATAACATACTTACCACAGACAGTACTCTGTTTGTTCCTTTTCTTAGTCAAAAACTTAATTTGTCATATGTTAATTACTAATCGCCAAGTTTCCGTATTAGTTAAAATCTTTCATGATATGGAAATTCAAAAGTATACTTTCAGGAAAATCCTTGTCCAACAATGTCTGTGTACTTTACACGGTGTGTACGTAAATTGCTAATAAAAGACAAGACAAATTTCGTGACTAACCTTCTTTCCTATTGAAGCAGAAATGGAGCAAATTTGAACAGAAATGTATGAATCAATATAATATATGTTTTGGCACATTATTAGTACCACACGATATGATTCGGATATGATAGTAATAGCGGTGTAATGATAGTACATAGTGAACCCACAGAAGTATGTTTGATATAAAGTAAGTATAATCTTCCGTGAAATTATTTTGAGTTTTTCCCGTCGTTTTAAGTCCATTTTGGAGAAATTTGGGAGATCTTAACAAGCTATTCTTCCTCGTAAACACTATAAATTTTCCGAAAGAAACAGAATTAATTAAATGTAAGGGAACTTTTGAAATATCCTTTTTGGCCAAATCACTTTTTATGAGATAATAGTGAACAGTGAACGGTTCACGTTTACACATTTAAAAAAAAAACTAATCAAAAGACATTTCGGATATTGTAGAAAAATGTTATTTTATAGAATAGCTATCGAACCACGAATTCAATTTTTAATTTGGACCTAATAATATATAAGACCGGAAAAGACGTTGTGTATCAAAATCTAAATTTCGAGGGTGAACTGGCTTTGAAACGAAACCCGGTTTGAAAATGCTGTTAACAAAAAGTTAAGGATACTTTAGATACCGATTGTAAATTGATACAGAGAACAAATGATAGAACGGTATATAAATAAAGGAGCATTACGATATTAGGTAATTGGCCATCGACCAGTCAAGTTTCAAGCCGTGATAAAATTCGAAAAATCGATCGAAAATCTCGGCGCGATGCCTTGTCTTGAAATTTTGATTATTTTCAATTTATTCAAATACTCCTTCTTTCATATTTGACCTTTTCCATAGCACCAATACAGTCGGTGCCGTAAAATTGCACCTTGTCTAAATTAAAAGTTGAAAAATATGCCAGTTCATGACTAGTTCATTTATATTACAATTAAATTTTAAAGCAAGTTTTTTCTCCCCAACAAACGGTTGAACTAAAATAAGCTGAAATCGGGTAAAAACGAAGACGATGGAATTTGTGCCATTGTTGAGCATTTCTTTTTTTTGGACGCATATCAAGGAACTTTGAATGAATACTGAGTAGATTCGAAGAAATTATTTAAATATATATATATTTGTGTGGTTGATGGGTTATGATTATAGCTTGAGTGGGCTGCTGGTGCCTTCTTTGCTCAATCGCAGTGGACTGCTTGCGCTACCTTTATACCTAGGAGAAACCGGAAATAAAAATCCACCATCTTTCTTTTCCAACCTAAAACAAAGAATTATCATATGTGTCTGTAGCGAGAGGTGTATATAAGGTGAATGTCGAAAAATTGTCCAAATACCCTACATAACGTAGTTATGTTAACACCATCAAACGTCAAAATCTATTAACATAATGAAATTTTGCTACCATAATGGGGTAAGGCGTTTGGTTAAATAATTGAAAATCTAACTTTGTCAAATCCAAAAAAGTGTCAACATAATATAATTTTGTTAACATAACGGTTGTTACCATAACGGGTTATGTGGTGCATTTCTCCCCAAAAAATGTACTCTACTTTTCTGCAAAAAAGTCACTTCAACTTATAGCGGTCAAAAGATCAACAACCCCTGGACATATTCAAAAGGTTGAAAAACACGGGGTTCAGGTATTATGTCCAAATACATAATTGCTACTAAATGTGAACTTGGTGACACTTATTTAATTGATTTATTAAAAATACTATTTTTTAAAAATAGTATTAACTTAACCATGGTAATCCGTCATACTTTGACGGTCATTATCTACAAATTGCCCATGAATTTCGCCATTTATAAAAACATCTAAGTTGAAAAATGTCTGACATTTCTATTTTTAATTTTAATTGACCAAGAGATTATATACGCAGCCATGGCGTCTAAAAAATGCACCAAATGTGTGAAATACCTTTTACAGGAAAATATACAAATAATTGGTTTATCACGGGCAAAACATGGACATAAGGAATCATGATGCAAAAAATAAACGAATTATTGATGATAAAAAACCTAGTGATATCAAAGTTGATAACAGTGTGCGGTCTAGGATTATATTATATAACTTATATAATAAGTACGACTTCCTGATCTACAAACTAAACAAATCTGAAAACAATTTACAAAGGTTCGCTGCCTGATCCAGGGCACAGTCTGGAGTTAACTGTAATAATATGGCCATCGTGTGAATTCGGGGCGGTTTAATAAATAATACAACTTTGAATGGGGACTGAAATTCGAGTTGAATCGCAGTTTCATTGATCACAACCTAACGATCTGGTTGGAAGACTGCTATTGACCAATGTTCATTAATTAAAGTCAATTTACCTCTACATCGACCCGAATTCACGAAGAATAGTGCTTATGACTAAAACATTGTGGTTGGTCCGCTCAATGAAAGGACAGTTTTCCAAATATTTGTCAGTTAAAAAAATTGATTCAAATGATTCAATGCGTTTTTTCGTTAACTATTCATTGTTTTTAATTGTTCATTTTCGAACGTGACTGATTTGAGAAATTCGAATCTTACCCAGATGCTAATATTTGCTCAGTTTAGGTCTTCTAACAAAAGAATAGTTTTACATACCTAATGTTGATTATATCTACTGCGGCAAAAACGTTTCTTCTCAAAAAATATGGGATCACAAGTTAAAACATTAATTTCAATCCTCCAAATTGACGATTTCTATTGAAATTAGGGAAGGGATGCCAATTTGGGATCATAAACATGAATGACATCAGTTGTATTTTATCGGGAATTTAAAATTATACAGGGCGTAGTCTAATTCCGGGACCCTTGGTGATTTTGACTCAAAATCTGAAACGGACTTTCGTCTCAGTTTATCACTAAAAATGTTCCGGAATTGTACTAAACATTTTTGAAATAACATGCGTCCCGAATTCATTTTTTGAAAAGCTTCGGTTATGTCAGAATTCGACTACCGATGTATATTTTCATAAAATCTTCCTGTCTGAACTACGATCGTTCGATTTAAATGAAAACTGATGTCAAATTTGAGTTTATAAGCCTCCCAGCCTTAATTTCAATAACAAGCGTAAACTTGGGCGATTGTTATGAATGATTAAACCTCTTATCACGTATTTTTGTATACTTGAAACCTTTTTTGTCGAAGCACATATGTATACTTACTTAGTAGGAGTGGGCAGCTTGATCATTTTCTGGCAATCATGCTTGAGCAAATAATTGGCTAGGGTGTCCCAGCCGCCCCCAACGCGCACCATGACGTGTTTATCTTTGAGCATCCGAATGAAAACCAATTTTCCATCAATTCGGTACCTACGTGAGTTTATTAATAATGTGGGCAAATTTATACATTACACTCATGTTACATGATTCATGTACATTATAGGGGACATAAATTAAGGGGTAAGTTCGCCAAGTAAGGGTAGTTTTCATTTTGAAAAATGGAAACTTTTCACTTCATGTTGTGATACAAATTCTTTTTGGGTAACCCTTATTCAGAGACCCCTGTATCTAACTATTTTCCTTGTCTAAATATATTTTTCATAAAATAATAAAATACCATATCAGCCAGGTATCTGCAATGCAGATTCTGCATAAGTTTAGAATGTCAAGGACAAGTAAGGGTACGTTTAGAAAAACGTAAGGGTATACGGTCCAGCTAAAAAAACTGACTTGACGTTAACGCATTTTTTAACTGACCAAAAATACATGATTTATGTTGAAAAAATGACCATAGTGCAAAAAAATTACTTGAGCTTATACTGTCAAAATATCAGACCACAGTGTGGTCACCACACCCTTTACTCGGCGCCCCTATATCGCAGTGATTTTCAAACGCGAAAAAAATAAATAATGTTACCAGTTTTTGGTAACGTTACTTGACAGCGCGTCTGAGGCCTATGTGGCCTGTCATTGGTCTTTTTTGAGTGCGCTTGGCCAATTACCGAAATGCAATTTCCTTCTTTTAAAATGTTTTTGTATTACAGTCCTCCCCCCTCTTAATTGTCACACTTAAGGAGAAATATGCATTTCTGCTAAAAACAATTTTTTCCCGTTTTAAAATCAGGACGATAGGCTATAGGGCCTATACTATACTAAGGGGCCCGTAATTTTCACACACCGCATTTTAGTAACTATCCACACTCACTTTCCCTCTGACACGCGTTGAATTTCGGGCGTGCCATTGAACGGTTCCGATTGCGCAACTTTGTTGATTGACTCATCAAGGAGCGTGTTTTTCGGGGTACCGGCGGTTTTTGGCCTTGGCGACTTTCGTGGTGTCAGTTTTTTCGGCGTCGTTTTTGAAATGGTTTCTTTGGACGGTGTCGGCTTAACGATGATGGGCGGCGCTGAACTCCGACCCGAGGAGTTCGATCCGACGGAAAAACTATCGATTTCCTAAAAATACACCAATGTCAGTAAATATTTAAGGTCCTTGAAAATTGTAAGAACTGTCTGGTGCTGTTTAATCATGGAAATATGCTTTGTTATCACACAAATGTAGTGTTTGTTAAGCCGTCATGTTAACTCTTTGATATTGGTAATATTTCTGAGTAGGAAATGAACTTTCGTCGCTGTTACCAGTCTCAGAGCTTTTATAGCAACTAAAGTATATTAACTCGTACACTTGAAACACATGTTGTTTAACTCCTCCGCCTCAGTTTAATTTCAAAGTACATCCCCCTATTTAACACTGGAATTTTCAGTTAAGTTTTGGAATTTTTAATGAAAAAAAAAATTGAGAGCTAATCATGCCATTTGTGGTCGTAAACGAACCCGTCAAGCGGGGCTATCAAATCAGATGCCAAAGCAGCCCGAAACCGCGGGGCTGAAAGCGCGCTGTGTCTATTGTCGAAACAAGTTTTAAAACTGACTATACGTTATAATCAATTACCACCACTGATTGCCAAAAAAATACAAATAATTAATCATACATTACGCATCTACAAAGACATGCTTTTTGTCGACATAAAAATGAAAACATGGAATTTTTTTTTTTTAATTTTTGTGAAAACAAATTCGCGCAAAAACAAAATGAATAGACCTAATGATTACCCCCTGTTATAATCATATGGTACTTCTTATTTTCAATTATATGTTCAATGGTACAAAGAAAGCAAGTGTAATCCACTTAGTTCAGCTTTAGCTTAGAAAGATTTAGATGTCTGAAAAACTTGTTTTTAACCAATTAAAAATACACTATTTAAATGTAGCCGTTTTAATAACAATCAAGAGTGGGTAGTGTATTTGGCAATTGTAAAATCCGGTGACCCAAAGAGACGAAGCGTATACCGCAATAACAATTGAACTTTGCTTTAGTCTGTTCTTAACTGTAACCCGCAAGTCTGAAAATGGGCATAAATATTGAAATTTCCCAAAGGAGACATCATAGATATAATTCAGCTTATGAACATTGTTACACGTTTTTCGAAGAAATGCTTTTCTTGACCATAGCTCACCAGAGAACATTTTTTGAAAAAGTCCTTAACCCATGCCGGATACCGCATTTTCGGGGCTTTTTTGGTATACACAAAGCCACCAATTTTTTTCTCCTAGTCTTTTCTCTTGCTTTTCCTACCAATTGAATATTTTTCGGAGCTCTGTTAATAGAGCCCAGCCAAAGTCCCGCTGTTTGTCGAAGAAAAGTCCAAAACTACACAATTTTCCCACAAAAATTCCTCTATATCGACACTAATGTCAGGCCCTATATTATATGGCCTATAACTTGTAGCCTTACAGTGAGCCATGTTACAGGAGGTATTCTAGGAGCCTCCTGTAACATCACCACTGTAAGGCTACAAGTTAGTCCTAGTAGGAGGTATTCCTAGAAAATTCACCCAAATAATCCACAAGATCATGGAGCGAATGAGAAAATAGACATTACCCAAATCGCTTTTTGGTAAAAATGGCCCATGTACTTTACCGAAACATAATTTTATCAAAAAGCGATTAGAGTGAGGTTTATTTTCTCGTTCGCTCCATGATATTGCGGATTATTTTGGTCACTTTTCCAGGAATACCTAGTTTTATGAGTTAAGCACTGCGCTGTTATCTTGCATATTTCCTTGTTCGATTCGATAGCTTGTGGATTTATGCGAAAGTTGCAAGATAACGGCGCAGGGGTGTATATTAAAACTTCTGAACATATTCGAATAAAGATGCATCTGCGAGTTGATTTAAACGTCAAATGTAGATTATATTAGAGCCTGGACTCAACTTGAGGCGACTCAAGAACCCGTATCGGTCGTCATAATAGTCTTTTGTAACCGGCTTAAAAAGCTAAACTTGAAAACCTCCAGTCTGTATTGATTGGCAAGTAACCCGTCTGTATCTTCAAAACTGACCAAGAAAAAAATATTTATAACCATAATTTATTTTCTATATTATTTTAATCTTGGCGTAGAAAGGAAATTAAACGGTAATTTTTCTTCTTATTTTTCCACCCATATATTTGTGCTCGCTGATTGAAAGAGGTCATAGATATGTGAAAATACACAGTAGTAATTTTGAGAGAAAGTAAACTATAGAGCCTTTCCTTTGAGAAATGGCCCCTAAGAGAATTTGGCCCGTTTTCTACTCGTCGATGCGGTATCCGGAAAAAAATTTTGCGACCAAAATGACCCATTTCACGCATTATTTGACAAAATACACATTTTTGCAGCTAAAAATCTGAAGTTTTTGAAAAAATAAACCCCAAACGAACCCTTTTTTTAAATCCCTGATTCTGGCCACGAAAAATGTAATGATTCAAATAACTTCAATTTAATACTTGACACTTTTGACGTTTTAATCAAGCATGAAAATGAGATCAAATTCATCAAATTTCCTGGTCTGAATCTCCCAGTTTTGAAAGTGAAATCAACAAAGAAAATCCTATTTAATCCCGATTTTACATTATTATCCCATTATTGCATTTAATTAAGGTGCGAATATTTCATTAGGCCTCGCATCCCTTTAACTTAATTGTCTGTCTGGTCCCCAAAATAAAGTTCTATAAAATGTTGAAAACGAGCATTATCTTGCACAGAAAAAAAGAGCGATATTTTCGTAAATCGTCATTTTTGACAAATTTTTACTTTCTTTACTTTTAAAAATAGCGTAAAATTAGCATTTGTTATCAAAAACAAATCATATTTTATAGAGACGGAGATGTATTTAAGATTTGTTGCATGAAAAACTCTTTTAATTTATCTTACAATTATTTGTGGAACGTTTACAGTATTTCAAGTAATTGATTCATATCTCGTGTAGTTTTAAAATATCCTCATCCGTGTTTGTCACTTACAATTTTTGATATGTAACATATGTGTCCAACTCGAATGAGGAGATTTTAAAACTACAACGTCACTGAAAACTTTATTATTGTTTTATTTTTGAAACTTACGATTGGGAAAAATAAAAAATAATGTACAACATATGTACAACAATGTAAATTAAGACTATGTTAACTAAAGTCTATGTTACATAGGCTTTAGTTTACATAGTTTTGATTTATATTTTCTTATTATTCCCCCATCGAAAATTTCAAAAATAAAACAATAATAAAATTTCAAGTGACAAACACGAACGAAGACGTTGTAAAACTACCAGCATGAATATGCACAACAGTGAACTCAAATTGAATTATGAACTTTAAACAAATTCTAATTGAAATCAGAATAGAAAAATAGGACTTTAAAAACGTTAACGAGTTAATCACCTTCGAGCACTAATTAAACTTCCCATATATAATTGATAAAGGCTATATGATAAACCTGGGTAATAATTCACGAAAATTCGATTAAAATAGTAATTAAATAATGGGTATAAATATGTGCCGCCACGCCGGAGCACTCATTTCGCCGATTTTACAATTTTTCACCGTCCTTGGCATTTCTATCGCCTTTATTTATGCAAGTTTAACGTTTTTTGATGTTTGCCAAGAATAAAAAAGTTTCTTACGTAAGTGTTTCCTCCGAAACGTAATTTTCCGTTATTATTTTTTCCGTTATTTTTCCCGCTAATATTAATGCTTTGGCACATTTGTCAATATGGCAAAAGTAAATAGGGTGCGAAATATAAGCAGACGAATTTCACATTTTCATAAAAAAATTAATTTAGATCAAAGTAATAATGTCAGCTAAATTCGACGCAGCATTCGCGGCAGGGGACAAGGACGGCTCCGGTGATTTGGGTAAGTTTTTTATATAAAAAAAAATTGTACAAAAAATTCCTTAAACCGTTTCGATTAAATTTGAAAAAGCAAGGCCTTAAAAAGATGACCATATTTTAACTCCTAGAGCGCGTCTGAATCTTTGTTAGTATCTTTTAGATTATCACGCATCGAGCAAAAATTCAATACAAAATGGTGCAACCAAATAAAAACCCCAATTATTTTTTTTTAAATACATTTTATCGAAATTCGTTCCACAATGAACATGATCGTTATGAATCGCTCGTATCATAACTTATGATTAACCCACGCGCTTTTCGCCTGTTATGGCATATGATTGGTTACATGTGCGCTTTCACCGGTGCTTAAGGAGGGGACATAGGCGTTGTTTACAAACATGTCTCGTTGGAAAAGTTACCCTAGCGACCGTCAAAAATTTCGAGAATTAGTTGGTCAAGTTATTTTTTGTAGTCTTATTTCCGATAAATACCCCTAAACAAATAACAAAACCCAAAAAATATAATACCTAGAGGCATTTTAAAGATTTCCGTTTCCGTTTGTACACAACGCCTATGTCCCCTCCTTAATAAGGGTCGTTTGCGAAAAAAAAATCGTTAAACGACCCATAATACGCATCCCTGTATTGTTTTTTCATAAAAGTTTCGGTTAATTCTGGTTAATATTAATGCAAAAATGAACTTTTGAACTTTAAGATCTCGCGGAGGCCAAAGCACTGGTGCAATCGCTTGGTTTCGCCATCGACGATGCCAAAATCGAAATGTATTTCAAAAAGTATGACGCTGACGGCTCGGGTTCACTGGACAAGGATGAATGCAAACAACTCGTTGCCGAATTGATGCCAGACTTTTTCAAATAAATTTCAAATCAATGTAAAACTTTTTAGTGTCTTGTTTCGTGTTAATTGTTTATACCAGTATTTCTTTTTTCAAATTAATACTTACTGTGCGCATGGATATGTTGCTACAATTTGAGCTGAACTATTTGGAGAAGTAACGCAAAAATAGAAATAAAAAAAAATAAGAAAAAGCATGGAAACAAAAAAGGTTCAAATACGGTCATAAAAACCCATAAAAACCCAATCATAAAAACCCATAAAATAAAAATTTAAACCCGTTTTCTCAAATTAAGGGCCCTTATCGACGAAAATTAAGTTCATCTAAAATGTGGAGTTTTTTTTGCTTTAAAATCTATGATCTCTCCAAATTAATACAACTTTTTGTCGCTTAATAAGAGCATCAATGTGCAGTTTTAGACCAGCAAACGTCACTAATGAAAGAACGTTGCCTCTATTATAAAAGGGGTTAACGTCATAAATTATGACTCATAATAATCCCTATTATGCGATGAAACGCAAACGAATATTTACCGATCTCTACAATGTACCGTGTGTCCGCTCTTCAACTGTTGAGACAATGTGAATTTGTCTTATATGTCGCTTTTATAATATTGTTATTTACCTGTTCGAATTTGACAAGGTCGGGAAGAGCACCTTGATAGTCGCTTCGGCGACCAAAAATTCGGGCGATTTCGAGGAAACACAACAGCACTTGTCGGGGTGTCTGTTGGGACACTTCTGAAGAGCACATTCCATCGGACTCAAATATTAGAGTATCCGACACCTATAAATAATGCTATTCAAAATATTGTTAGAATTATTAATTGTTCAGATAACTATTATAAAAAAAACTATTTTTAACGACGGTAAGCCAGTAATGAGACGAGAAATAAGATGCCCTCAAATAAGGGTTAGGGTAGCCAAATAAGGGTTATGGTAGCCAAATAGGGGTAGGGTAGCCAAATAAGGGCCCCTCCTACAAAAGAAAAAATACCCATTATTTAACGATCACTGTATTTTATTCTGAAGCTTTTTCTATGTAAACTCGGGTGCACCAGTTAAAGTCAACACACGTATTTTCTTAATCCTCGCAATAAATAACATATTCATGTACCTTAAAGAAGGATTATAGTAAATTAAATACATCCTATGAAATGTCATATTAAAAACATAACCTTGACCGAGCTCAGATCACAATAGCCTTCACATAAAATAATTTAGTTTGTGGTGCTTCTAACGCCACAAGTATGTTACGGATTACGACTACCTGGGAGGTATGCTTGACCGCAGAACCATAGTATAAAAAAATCGTCATATTCTCCAAAGAATAAGTACCGACAATGTTAAGACCCAAATATTAAAAGTCTACATTTTTATGTTGCGATTCAAAAGTGTACCAATATCCCTCTAATTGAAAAAAACATTTTAACTCGATATAATCCATCGTTAATTACTGTTAATAAGGGGGAAATAAAACGCATTACTGTTTTCGACTGCTTTCGACAATTGATAATTCTATACACAGGGTGCGCCGTTATGTTTCACCCCATTATGTTTCACTTTTTCCCGAGCGTGCTGTTATGTTTCACTTTTTTGAGAAAATATTTTCCCCTTATACATATCTTTATATGTTAAGCCCTACGCCGTTATGTTTCACTTTTTCCCGAGCGTGCTGTTATGTTTCACTTTTTTGAGAAAATATTTTCCCCTAATACAAATCTTTATATGTTAAGCCCTACGCCGTTATGTTTCACTTTTTCCCGATCGGGCCATTATGTTTCACTATTTTTCGAATGTTTTTGTGAAACATAACGGCGCACCCTGTGTATTTGTTTTTAGTGCCATATCACCTAAAAACGTGCATCACTCGTATTATTGCTTTTGGGAAACGAGTTGTGACAATTTTTCTAACTTCGTCTTTCGGAGTTAAATTTACCGGTGCCGTATCCAGTTCTTCAAAATTAACCGGTCGTCCTTACTAATAGTAACTTACTACTGTAATGGGCCATTGCTAATGACACGTGCGTTTTTCAATAATTCAACACTGACATTCAAAATGGAATACTAAACTGTTGTAGTATATTGTGTCTACCAAAAATTGATCGATGACATAATCACTATAATTAAATTCTAACAACTTGAAATGGTTAAGATCATCTGGTAATTCCTAACTAAAGGTTGTCACATTTGTAAACTGATCACGTAAAACTCGACTGTCTATATTTCTGGATTATTATGGGATAATTTTAGCTCGTCCAAACATTATCAAATCCGTTTTTTGACAAATTCTTTAACCCGCAAACACAATTCTCGGCACATTTGTGCGGGCTTTTAGTTCTTCTTACCTGATAACTCGTGAGGAAAAATATTGATAAAAAATATTTGCTCAAAAAATAAAATCTAGATTAAAAATGGATGATTAATTACTCGTAATTAGTGAAACAAAGTAGTCATTATGAATTCACTATTGATTAGTCTGTGTTGGTTTTCACTGTCATTTAACTTCATATAGTCTAGCAACATCAAAATTCAACTTCCTGGGCGAGCCCAGAGAAGCGTCCGGGGATTTGAGTGAAAGGAACATCATGGGATAAATGGTATTTTAACGGACATCTGATTTTTTGAAACTATTATGTGAGGAACCAAGCGGTTTGTAGTTGAATAATAATTTTTAAAAAAACATACCCCTAATTTTCGACACCATGCGAGGAAATTAGCGGCGTTGTCTCGCGCGAAGAACGTTCCGACTTTTGCGCGCGAGTTGACCTTGGGCGGCTCAATGTCGTTGTCGATCATTTCGCATAGTTTTCGCGCCAGAAGACCCGCTATGACACCCGTACACAATGTGTTTAGAAGTTCAGTAGCAATAATCTTCTGTGGACTCAAAATCGTGCTCATCCAATCCGCAATGTCCTCCTAGATGACGTAAGGTTAAAGTTAAATTTCAGATCTCAATCCAAAGACCTTATAACTCTCAATGAAATGTATCGGCAACATTTTTTTCAAAAATAAATTTTTAAAGAATTTAAATTTAGAATGCATTTTGGAAACTTTTACCGAAATTTGAACAAACCGTTTTAAAAAGGAAACGCATGTAAACAAACACGACGGATCTGATGGTCTTATTAAAAAGTATTTTTTCTCAAATTAACCGAGTAATCGGCCCAAAATGGCCCGAAAAGTTCGACAACCAAAATCAATTGCTAAACTAAAATTTGATTATGAGCGCTTTAAAACTAAACACCTATGTGCACAAAAAACAGATAAGTGCAAATTTCTGAAATAAGTGCTAGGCGTTATTTTGGGGTCCGACATTTTAAGTTCATTTTTAATATCCGTTAATATACTCAAAGTTCATAATCATTATGAAGGAATCAAGAGTGCCGTGAACTATAAAGTTATACACAGTGATTAAATAAACGACGTAACACATCATTGGAATTAATCAAGTGGACTAATTTTAGCAATAATGTTGTTAACCCAAATTTAAACATGATTACAAAACTGTTTGCTTACACTTCGGTCACGATTTATAATGTGCGTATGGTGCATTAACTAACTAGCCTTAATTCGGGAGTCCACAATTGATTTTTAAATTTGAGTTTTCGATAGAAACCGGTTAACCTAAAGATCTTCTAAAACTTTAATAAAATAGAATATAGAGAAATTACGATAGGTTGAAAATTTGCTACCTTCATGGGTACGAGAGCTTCCTCTTTGAACTTTTGAGCAAGTGCAAGTATTTCGTCGTTGCCATTCTTCATTCGTGATCTCCGAACACTTCTATCTGGATTGTCGATAGTCAGGGCACACAGTATTTAACATACTGATCTAAAATAATAATAATGAATGATCTCGTTAAAAAAAGCAGACAGATGCAAAAAAAATGTTCATCATATAATATGACTGATAATTCATGAGTTTATACAAAATTACAATGAGTAAAAAGCTATAACTATCGTAAAACAAACGAAGTTGTTTTGGCCACAAGCGGCACTAAACGCTATTTTCACTAGAACCACAGTAACCGCCTTTGATCAGGCTTTTTTAACGCTTATATAGAAGAGACACAAAATATAAAATTTGGTAGTTATCGCGATTTAATTTATAACCGGTACAATTTGGATACTTCTAAATACTACCATCGACTCCACCATCGTTGATTACCGTTACAAATTGTCGTAATTGGTAAATTAAAGCAACTTCATAATCGGGTAAAAATCCCTGGTAGGTTTGACAATGATCCAAAAATCAGTTTCTCCAACCGACCTTACAACAATTTTTTTGTCGCACAGGTTTTGCAAAATGTTTTACTCCATTATGAATACAGCGAAACCCTACTGTATATAGCGGTGAATAAATTAACCTCTCCAAAACCTAGTTATACAATTATTGCCTGTAAAAATATTTAGTATTTCATTCGTTCTGCGACTGGACAAAAACATTCTCCTTAGGCAAATAACCATACTCACAAAGATAATCTACGAGTAAGAAGGTTTCTTAATTAAACTGATGGAAGGATTTTAAGCTAAGACCCATTATCTGACAATATAAATTTCCCGCAAGGTTTATATACCTAAACGACGAGCACTTTTTTTAATATCGGCAAAATTAATTAAGATATAGGTTTTAATCTATAAGCTTGCTTGTGGTTCAGATTTAACCTAAGCATGTCAAAAATAAATTTTGCACTACGGAATATGTGTTACTATTGTTACTTGCTCAAAAATGATGAAATGTGATTATAGTCCCGCGTGCTCAACTGGGCGTCTTTTGAACGACAAACTGTCACGTGCCCTTTGTCATCCACTCACACGCATTTTTGGGGAACCAGAACCTAACCATTTTTTTTTGTTTTCGCAAAATAATAACGTTTTCGGAAACTTGGTTGTTAGCGTTAGTCGCATTTTCGCAACAATGATTTTATGATTCATACAACCGTTACGTTATAACGCGTTATCACCACTGCGTTACGTTATTAGCGATAACTTATCGCCGAGCGTGAAGAAAAGCAAAATCGACTTTTAGAAGCCAGATCTCAGATAGAATTAAGTCTTTAACCCCCAACCAAAAACAAGGACGTTTGTCCTTTTCCATCAAATAGACGTAGTTTTTTGTTATTCGGCTTTCTTAAATGGATTGGCAGTGAAATCCAACATAGAAAATGTGATTTGGAATCCGTACAAGGCAAAAAAAAAATAAATGTTATTTTTTTTAATCAGGAGTAATAAATGATTAATTGAACTTGGTAAACGACAAAAACAGGTTTTTTTGTACTTAATGCGTTAAAACCTCATTTTTTCTAACATGTTTTTTTTTTAAATATGTAAAACAGCAAAATTCTGACAAAATGAAAAAAACATAACCACGTAAGACGCGTCCTGCGGTTAACCGTTTGTGAACCCGGTTAAACATTATGTTTTTGTGGTCAAATCGACCAAAAAGTGTCCAAGGGTGGTCGGAGAGCTTCCGTGCAAATTAAGAAGGATCATAGAAGGATAAGAGAAGAGAAAATGAAAAAAAAGGACAAACGTCCTTGTATTTGGTTGGGGAACTGCTGGCTATTTTTGGTTGGGGGTTAAAGGCAAAATTCCATTAAGGACTGTATTTTTTATTGATAAATTAAATTTTTAATAATATGTTTTAAATAAAAACGAAAACAAATTGAGAAAAAACGTTAAGTTCCACAAGAAACCCCCAAAATATAATTGCCATGACAAGAGTATGATTGATGAGTTTCCCATAGGGACGTGTTAAATGTTTATACCGAAATAAATAATCGACTGAAAGGACTCTTAATGTCTCCCATAAAAAAATTAATTTCGCTCAAAACACGTATTTCGTTGGCAGGTATTGGCAAGCCTATTTATCGCGGAAAAGATACAAAAAAATCTATACTGATTACATTTGAAAAATACAATTTCATAATTTCACATAAGATACTGTTTATTACTATGCCATTTTTTACCGAAAAGGTAAGGCCCCAAAGTTCAAGCCATATCCCTCCGCTCTTTAGCCTAAAGACTTTAAGACACTTTCAAAAAGTTTTTTTTTTCATAATTCATCTACAATCTGCGTATATATACAATTGCGATAAGACATATTTTATTTTTTGCTCACAAATACTTATTTGATTAAAAAAATGTATTGAAAAAAAACTTAAGACTTGAATTCTGAAAAACAAAAAAATCAACAACTAATGAACTCAAATTTGATAAATATGTTTGTCCCTATGAAATAACAGAGTTTGCAATTTTTTGTCAAGTTCACGAAAATCCAACGGTTATACCGCTGGGACTTATTAAGAGTTGTTTTCGACATGTTTAAGTTCAGTAAATTATACTAAAAGCAGGCCCGTTTAAATTAAATTTCATTTAGTGATCAATTCGATGCCTCTTAAAACTTAGATAATTGATTAACCGCGATTATATAAATTGATTCCCGGATATCGGCGGCATACTAGTTTAGATAATTCGGACTTCAATTGAGTAAATTTTTAACAAAGGAATCTTGCTCAGCGGGGAATTATACAAAACTAGAGGGCCCCTTTTGATACCCATAAAGTAACCTTGAACTAGAGTTGTAACTCCCAAACGAAGCACTTCTGGTTCTACATTTTGTCTGATAATTTTAATTAATCACATATTAAAATATAACGCTAACAAAGTTTTTTAGAGTTATATTTTAATATGTGAATAATTAAAAGTATCAGATTATATATTTCACCCACTATGGAGCAATACTAATTATTGTTCAGGGGTTAAAAATTTTAAACTTTTTTCATATTGACTACTTTGGGGCAAATAACCCCACGACTGTTTTTTGAGAAATAAAAACAGTTGTAATAGCGCAAGGCCTTGTATTCCAACACACACGACTATAAAACATATACAGTCAGGGGTCTCTCAATTTTTTTTAATACAGTCATATTTGCATGTCTCTCTCGATATGCGCTATTCACGAAAATTGTGGTTATATTGTCCGCGAGTCCGACGAGCAAAGTCTCTCTCGTTGTGCATGTCCCTATTTCCCGGTGTGCATATTTCTTTCGATGTTCACGCATTTCGGAAATCGAAAATGCACATCGAGAGACCCCTGACTATATCTTAAATCTCTCTTACACTATATTTCCCATTAGCATCTCGATTATTTCGCCAAATACACGCAGTGTTCAATATTCTGCCCAAAAATAGCGATACAAAATATGTCGACTATCGAAAAACGATTAATAGTTGAACGGGGTTGATACCATCACCGCTTTACCAGATGACCGAAATCAATATAAATAGACGTCTAAACGTCAACATAAAAAAGAATTTGAAAATGAAAACAAATGAAAAATAAATTTCACTTTCATGTCTGCGTTTGCCTTTCACGGACAGTTAAACCTACTTTTGAAAGTTAACCTAGCAAAAATAGTTGCATCGCGAAGATCACAGGGAATATTTCACAGTTTAAGTAGTAGTTTAGTAGTAACCCGTAAAATAATCCAGAATTTCGTAAAAATAGTAATTTAGGTCATTTATCATTATTATACCGTATGGCAGCGCTCAGACTGAAACGCTTTGCAATTTTCCTATGATTTGTAACGCTATTATGACGTCACCGTTGCATTCTGAGCGCTTTCCTACGGTATGTATTTGATTATGCTTTTTGAGAGCCAAACCAGTCTTTTTTTTGGAAGGACAAAAAGCCCAGCCACGGTTTGTTCAGAAGGTTAAAAAGCCAAGTAAGAAGATATTATGGAAATATTCCTTGGGTTCACCTAAAAATTGAAAATGACATGTTTTTTATGCAATTTAGCGCAAAAATACATGATTTTATACAATTTTTCTCCAAGAAGACATGATTTTTTCACAATTTTTCTCCAATAAGACATGATTTTATACAATCTTTCTCTTGAATAATATTTTTCAAACACTTAGACTTTATCACAAGTATCACTCTGATTATTATTTTTATTAACTACATGTACATGTATACTATGTCAGACCTTATGATCATCCATGTACAATGTACATTGTACATCATGATTACAATTAATTTTACAATATCTTTATATTTCTGGTTTAATTTTACCTTTCACTAATTTCTCTACCAGTTGACCAGGTCGAGATGTATAATTGAAAAATTATATATAATTTGCCTTTTGAAAGAATGCAATTCGCGGTTTAATGCTAAAAACAATAGTTTTCGTCTCTCTATATCGCGCTGGTTGAAAATGTCAACAAGAACAAAATATAATAGTTCAAGTCGAAAAAAACGAAAAGAGGACAAAGTAAAAGTTATTTGTTCTTGCACAGGACAATGAAATCAAGGAGAATTCAATAGAAAAAACGTTAAAAAATGCACTTTCGGCGTATTCGAATATATTCGTCGGTCTTTTTTTTCATATCGCATAAATATTATAATAGTTATTGATTTCGAAGCACAGTAATGGGTCGGGTATAATGGTGTGTTTAATGCGTTTTTCGGCAAACAATTTTATCACTAAATAAATTTGTTGCGAAAATAATGATGATTACATTTTTTTCGCTATCGTATGGAATCGCGAATTTGAGGATATTTTTGTTCTGTTAGCTTTGCGGAAGTGCCGTAAAATTTCAATAGAACAATAGTACATTCAGCAGCAAAAATGTCGGGTTTTATAATATGAAAATTAAATCGGATGAAACCATAAACAGACTGTGTTACACAGGATGCGCCGTTAACCGGCCGCGGAAATTTTTCAAACACTGGTCCGTTTACGGGTTTTTGGCCGGTTAACGACTCAATGCATAGACGTTAAATAATGTTATCTCTGAAAAAAATTGGTCCAAAAGTGGCCGGTTAAAGGCGCATCCTGTGTA
Organism: Oikopleura albicans; assembly: GCA_004367875.1. Classification (NCBI taxonomy): domain Eukaryota; kingdom Metazoa; phylum Chordata; class Appendicularia; order Copelata; family Oikopleuridae; genus Oikopleura; species Oikopleura albicans. The sequence continues at coordinate 901,347 of SCLG01000036.1, forward strand.
ATGATTTTTCTAAATAAAAATTTGTATTTGTTCTTACTAAAATAAATCATATAAGCAGTAATTTTACACATCAATTAGTTGACATTTCTTGATATCACAAGATTGTACAGAGGGTATGGTTATAACTTATAAGGTTTCCCAAAAAAGCCCTTCAAATGACCATGATTTCATAGAAACAAATACGTATCGGCGGGGGCGGTCTTCGGCCGACATAAAGCCAAAAAAGACATGATTTATTTTGAAAATAAACAACTTGGCCTTATAGTGGTTATAATGTCAGACCTTACAACAGTCACTTTAGTACGTTGTACTATTTCTTTCGATGTCATATGCCATTTATCAGATAAAAGCATATTCATTATGTTTCTACAAAATATAGATAATCTATTTTCGTCTTAAAACGAGTAAATACATAATTTCTCTATGTCTGACATTCTACATGAATAGTGTATATGGATATCCAGGAAAATGAAAAAAAATCGACATCGTCTATTTCAGACACCCTCAATCAGTCGGCAAGTTTTTTGTTTACGTATGTTCATATACAGTAATCATATGGCCCATATGATATGGGCATCGTGTAGTAATATATATATTTTTAACAATTCTCTTTTTTACCTTCAAATATATCATTGCTACCCAAATCTTACATAGTCTCTACTTTTTACGGCATTCGACGGTCATTAATCTATAATAAATAATAATCTCTTATNTATTTTTGTTCTGTTAGCTTTGCGGAAGTGCAATTACGAAATTTGTACCGATAAACACAAATACACAGGGTGCGCAGTTATCTTGCGAACTTGGTTCTTGAAAAGTCGCAAGATAAGCGTTTTTTCGCAAGATAACTGCTCAGTGCATATCATATAAATATTATAAATCCCGAAAAATAAAATTCTGAAAAGTCGCAAGATAAGCGTACGAGCGGCAATTTTCGCAAGATAACTGCTCGCAAGATAACTGCGCACCCTGTGTAACGCATTTGAAATACCGTAAAATTTGAATAGAACAATAGTACATTCAGCAGTAAAAATGTCGGGTTTTATGTGAAAATTAAATCGGATGAAACCATAAACAGGCTATGTTACACAGGATGCGCCGTTAACCGGCCGCTGAAAATTTTCAAACACTGGTCGGTTTTTTGCCGGTTAACGGCTCAATCCATATTCGTTAAATAATTATATCTGAAAAAATTTGGTCCAAAAGTGGCCGGTTAAAGGCGCATCCTATGTAATGATTTTTGTAAATAAAAATTTGTATTTGTTCGTACCAAAATAAATCATATAAGTCCAGCAGTAATTTTACACATAATTTTTATAGTTGACATTTCCTTGATATCACAATATTGTACAGAGGGTGTGGTTATAAGGTTAAGCCCAAAAAATTCACTTGTCTATAATGCACTTAACAAACTGATTTAATGTTAAAACCTTTTGACAGAAATGTACTTTCCCAAAAACAACCTTCAGATGGCCATAATAGAAACAAATATGTAGCGGCGGAGGCGGTCTTCAGTCGACATAAAGCCAAAAAAGACATGATTTATTTTGAAAAAAAAATAACTTGGCCTTATAACGGTTATGATTTCAGACCTTATAACAGTCACGTTATTACGTTGTACCATTTCTTTCGATGTCACATGCCATTTATCAGATAAAAGCATATTCATTATGTTTCTACAAAATATAGATTTCGTCTTAAACGAGTAAATAAATAATACACCACATAACCATTTGACTTAACACCATTTGGCTTAACAGTTTGCATTTGACTTAAGGACCGGTCAGAGGCATTGTTTACAAAGTCAACGTTGTAGAAAAACGTTCTCAGAAGCTTTCAGAAGCATACAGTTACACAATGATTTTTTCAATTGATTAGCGGAAAGTTCACTGCATATAATGGTGTAACTTCCGGCACCATAATTGTTGGCGTTGANCCTCAGGCGGTGTATAACAATTTTTTGGATTTTTTCGTTCATTATATTGTTTTATATCATTTTTTTATAGTTTCAAGTTTTCCAGGGTTTTAACCTACGCACTACCCATGTGGCTTAACAGTTTGCATTTGACTTAACAATTGGCATTTGAATTAACACCTTTTTTCGGAAATAAATGTGTTAAGTCCAATGGTAAGGTGGTGTATTCTATGTCTGACATAATGTTTTACATTAATAGTGTATATGGATATCCAGCAAAATGAATAAAAAATCGTCTATTTCAGACACCTTCAGTCAGTCAACAAGTTTTTTGTTTACGTATTTTCATATGCAGTAATCATATGGGCATCGTGTAGTAATATATATTTTTTTAACAATTCTCTTTTTCACCTTCAAATATATCATTGCTACCAAAATCTTACATAGTCTCTACTTTTTACGACATTCGACGGTCATTAATCTATAATAAATAATAATCTCTTATCAAAAAGGTGTAACCCTTATTGGATCGGCGGTGAGAGCGTGAATCTTTACGAGCGACACGCGTCATAATTTGCGCCAAACAAAGTCTTAGCGGGGCAGATTAAAGCCCCCGCTGGATCGCTCAATATTGTGAAATTGTGAACGTAGAAGTCATTAGCATAGGGTGGGTATTTTCTCACATTCAGACCGCCTGTTACACCCCAAAAAATTTCGGTCGAAAAAGATGAAGAACATCTTACATATTCATATCATGAAATCATTAATTTTGCAAATAAACAAGCCATATTTATACAATATATATCTAAAAAGTCCAAAAACATGTTTAAAATACGAAATCATTTATATTGATTTTGTGTAGATACTCTGCTTTAACAGCAAAATTTTAATAATAATTTGTCAACAACAGTTCAAAACCAAAAAAAAAAATTTGTCGGTAAATCAGAAAATTTAGAAAAAACTCAAAATGTATTCGAAATGATAACATATTATTAACATGTTATTAATCATATTATTAACATGTTATACAAACATGTTATTAACATGTTACACAAACGTGTTATTAACATGTTATTAAACATGTTTGTCACCTTTTTTCGCTGATAATATTTTATAATTATGTATACTATTATATATTTATAATTATTTATACAGTCAATATTACAGTGTATTCTTAGTCTGGATTTTCGAAATCCAAATTCTACATTTCCCGTTCTGTANCTAGTCTATAAATAATGGTAACTCGAGGGTACTACACCGAACGTCGCGATGTTTCGCGTGGGGTTTCCGCGTCCGGTGGTGCGATTCCATAATAAAGTTATTGCCTGAGGGGCTTCGCCCCTCAGGCAATAACTTCTCATTATCATTAAGAAGAATCAAATAGTGTCATTATATTATGTTCTGTTCCCGCCATTTGTCAAAAACACAAAAAATCGAGCCTTTTCCTGATGCGTGCTCAAGTCGGATCCATTTAACTGCAGTAATTTATTCTGACTCATTGATATAATATAATATGACAAGCTATACAAATTTTAAAAACTGTTCATCAAAGTCAATGTTAAGTAAATTTGTTTTAATTGTAAGTTGTTTCTTCTATAAGCGAAGTCTAATTATTCATGTCTGATTATTTAATGCTTAGAAGCAAACCGACGTGAGTCACAAGTACAAAATAGCCTCTACTGAAGAATACTGCACATACAAAAAGTAATAAAAAAATCCTATCGTGACTATTGGATTAAATAAATCCCCTCCTAATTCAAGATTATTGAAATACAATTGTAATGTCGTTTTTTTGTTTTAGTTTATCGCCAAATATTGTTCTTTCTGTTTATCAGTTTGAATTTATAACCACAGCAGAAAAAACAAAATAATATACAAAATTACAAAATAAATATACAAAATAAAACAAAACAAAATTACAAAAACTACACAATGTTACATTGTCAATGTATGACTATTTTAAATTAAAATTTCCAATATTGTACGTAGGGTGTCCGCGGTTAAAATCGGCTTCAAATCACTTTAAAAGCTTGCGCAACGGATTCAGCATCTTCCACTAAGCAAAAAATTACTCTACGACAAATTTCTAATCTTAACTCTTAGAGGTAAAAATGGCCAAAACTAGATCCTGAACAAAACTTTAATCTGAATTTTTGTTATTGCTTTTGGTATTGATTTTAGCCCAAACCGCCGACACCCTTGTACATTTATTTTAACTGTCCATATCTTACAGTTAAATTTTTTTACATTACAACTTATTGACTTACTGAATTTGAGTATCAGTTCATGCCGTATAAGTTTTCTACCAAATTAGTAGTACAAAATTGGTACTACCAAATTGGTAGTACCAATGTCATATATTTTTGGGGTACATTTAGGAACAAAAATACACTTCATTACAGTTACAAATTATTTAGAAAATTTTTTTCTAAATTTTATTGAAATAATGACCAAGATTTATATGACACGGTAATTATAAAAAAAATTTCGTAATTTCGCAGTCTAAAAAAAATTCAACATAGTTTCAAACTTACCATTGGTTTGCTAAGTATTACGTAAAAAGATTACGATTAACAAAACAAAATTTTTTCACAATTTTATTCACAATTTATTCACAATTTATTCACAATTTTTAGAATTATTGAACTTTTCCATTTTTGGTGTAAAATCACTACCATTTGCATCATTTGGTGTCAAAAGAAAAAATATAGTAAAATATATAAAAATCGATTACTTGCACAAAAAATATATATATCTTACCTAAAGTGGCGATTATAATCGTAATAATCTCTTTTTGTAGCTGTTACGAAACACGCATAATGGCGATGACGAAGTGAATGTTTGGACTAATTTATATTTTTTTTGTACTTGAGGAAGAATAGAAAAATTATCGATTTCTCTCGGATCGGCTTTCGATCGACTAAAGACTTCGCCTGGCCAATCGGAAAGGAGGAGCGCAACCCACGTGATCGAGTTACGCGTAATTTCTCTTGGGAATAAAACGATCCATTAGTAATGTGCGAACACTCATTGATTAGAGGTAAAATTCAAATTAATTTGGTCATAAATATGTGATTATAAGCGAGTAGATTTCCGATATTTAAGATTAAAGCTGGTGGTGAAACAGATGATAGTTCAACGCGTCGCAACGCTGGAACTTCAACCCACCTGTTTTTCACCTCAACGGTTGAGGCTCAACCTATTTCAACTCTCAACAAATCACTATATCTGCTGTTATTATTATTGCCGCCTATGAATCATAGGCTATGATGACCTGGACTTAAAAAACGAAAATTGTCCGGTCCATCAATTGAAGTTCAATTATTGAACAGCGTTGGAGTTGTGGGCTTTTTAGGTCAAATGTTCCTATTCCAAAGGCACACAATGAGTGTTCCGAAAATGCGCCGAACGCTACCGTCGACACGACGTCCCTACCCCGCTACCGTAATTTGGGGAATCATCGACGCGACGAAGGATAATCGACGAACGACAACGGTCGTTCTGTCCTCGACAGACGTCGGACAAACGACCTTTGTCGACAAGTGATATTTTTTGTTTAACCGATTTCTGTACAGTATGACAGCAAATACGAGTTCCGCGTTTTGCAAAGTGTGTAATCAAATTTCACTGATTTGCAGTCACTTGAATGGGTTGGTTCATTACGTAACACAGTACCACACCGGCATGTCTAGCTCTACTCATAACATTACACAAATTGTTGACAAGTCCTTATGCTTCAATTCTAGAATTTCCAGCTTTCTCATTTTTTATTCTACAAAATTATGTAATAATTTGATCAGAATTTTTACGTATTTAGGTAAATTTTTACGTACACCGCCTGTCTACGGAAGTTAACGCCCCTAAAATAAACAAAATGCCCGGAACTTAACACCTTTTCCACCCAACGTTTTGTTAAGTTCCGGAGACAGGTGGTGTATAACCTTACCAATTTTCAAGGAAACGATTCTCGCCAATTTTCCACAGGATTTTTCGGTCGTTTGACCCACAAGTTTTATTGTCCCGATTTTTTTCTCAATTGACAAATGTTTTTCTTCTATAATGAATGATGATATCATTCATAGCAGAAACAGTGTAAATTATTAAGTTTTTTTCGGAAATTCTAACTAAATCTAGACAAAAAAAGCCTATTTGCCGGAACTTAACAGTTTTGTCTGTTTTTAAAAAGCCTAAATGCCTTAACTCCCAGGGGTCACAGTGTGACGATCGTCACACAACGCCCTATTCGCCTCATATCTCTATGAAAACGGGCTCAAATCAAAAATCGCCGATAGAGGAGTCGAATGAAATTTCACGAAGAAAATTTTGAAAAAAAACGGAGGTGATTTTTTTTTTGAAAACTCACACAATCTGAGTTTTGTCGTAGGCGGTCAAATTTTGAAATTATTTGTTTTTGAATATTTGAACATGAAAACATGATTATATCAAAAATCCCTGAAACAAGTGTCGACTCATTTTTGAGAGCTTTTTTTT
>SCLG01000036.1:907920-922926 GCA_004367875.1 Oikopleura albicans
AAAAAAAAGCTCTCAAAAATGAGTCGACACTTGTTTCAGGGATTTTTGATATAATCATGTTTTCATGTTCAAATATTCAAAAACAAATAATTTCAAAATTTGACCGCCTACGACAAAACTCAGCTTGTGTGAGTTTTCAAAAAAAAAATCACCTCCGTTTTTTTTCAAAATTTTCTTCGTGAAATTTCATTCGACTCCTCTATCGGCGATTTTTGATTTGAGCCCGTTTTCATAGAGATATGAGGCGAATAGGGCGTTGTGTGACGATCGTCACACTGTGACCCCTGGGAGTTAACAGTTTTTCCCAACTGCTTTTCGACATTTCCGCCTACGCACTGTCTGCTAAACTTAACAAAATTCCCGGAACTTAACACCTTTTTTCCACAGCGCTTTGTTAAGTTCCGTAGACAGTTGGTGTATATAGGTAAATTCTTCACTATCAATAATAATTTATATACAGTCCCGGCCTTTCAATTGTGCACGACTGCCTAGTTGTACGCGGAGCTCGTATTTGCTGTCATACTGTATAATTTTTGACGAATTTGAATCATTTATTTTTTAATTTTTTTCATCTTATATGATGAACATATATTTGTTTTTGAAATATTTGGTGTAGGGCATGCGTATAAGTGTTCTTCCCTCAAATCACTGGTATTAATTGGCGCGTTCATTGCGCATCTTTCTTTTTTTATTCCCCGTCGAATACAAAACTGTGAAACATGGAATAGGGCCTTATAGCGCATAAAATATTATAAGGCATAAAATCCTATTATAAAACATAGAATTCTATTAACCACCTGGGCCGTTATCGGGTGATTATTTTGAGGACGAATTTTGAGCCAATAACGGCGCAGGGCGTAGGCGGAATGTCTGGAAAATTTTAATCGAAAAATTCACATTTTTAAACTTCTAGTTGAATTTTTATAAAAAAATGATATTATTGGAAATTGGCCTTTGGCTTATTTATTAAAAAACTTTTTTCTACCATAAGAATTGAATTAAAGAATGAACAATTGAACTAAAAAATTTTACTAAAATATACGAAGAGGAACCAATAACGATACAAGTTAAGGGCACACCCTTAAAGCAGACGTTTATATTATAAAATGGTCATTTTGGTCTCATTTCGGTCTTATTTCGGTCTCATTTCGGTCTCCACGAAGGGTATCTTTAATCATTTTGTTTTTGTAAACCGTACCGTCCTTAAATTTTTGTAAATACTTAACGACAGGGGCCCAATATTGAACACATTACAAAGGATTTATTATTTTCAGGATTACAAAACAAAACTATAAATTCATGAGTGACATCATCTCTTCAATCGTCAAATTATCCATCTCTCTGAAAGCGATGTTTATTTTTTGTGCATCGCTTCCGAATATAAGGGGAAGTAGGTATATTCGATACAGTGTTGGTATAATCCAAAAAGCTAAAATTAGGGTGTCAAATATGAACTAAATTTGATAGAAAAAAGTCGTTGGTACTTATGCATTTGATACCCCTTCAAAAATGCTAAATACCGACAAAATGAAATAAATTGAGTTTGACCGGTCCTCTGGTATTTGAGACCGTTCATTATGGCCATCGCATTCTTTCTTTTTAACAGCTTTTGATACCTTGAATAAAATGACTTATCTTGTGTTGCCTCATAAACTTTAGTTTCCAACCTCTTTTATCATGCGATATCGTTCTTTAGTTGTAAAATCAAAAATGTTCCGTCGCCGTCCTCGCTGAGCTCCATTATTTAAAATTGGTAGGTCGATTAGTGGACTATAAAAATAAACTATCAGTTGATACAAAATCGACTGTACAGAGTCTGTACTACAGACCAAAGCTTGTCAGGCTTATATTTTGGTTTTGGAAACATGGACAAATATAATTACTATTATTTGTACATATTATGAGGGGAGTAGTTGAACTCTTTGCTTATTTTTTTCATTTTGAAACATAAAGCATACGTTGTATATTGCTGTGAGCCAAAAATTGAAAAACTAATTCTGCCAAATTGTAGAGCTCTAAGAGTTACTAAAATGTGTAATCACTGTTCTTTAAAAATGCGTGTAGCGGACGCTAGAATTTTTTGAAAAATAAAGTTTTTTGAATATAAGCAAAGAGTTCATCACGCCCCATTATTAGGCCGGGCAATAAGCTGGTAGTATTAAACGCTTAGTAGTTATTAAAGCTGGCTCGGGCGCCCTTACTGGCACCAGTACATGCACCCGATTTGTTAGAGAACAGTTTCCGCAAATGTTACAACGTAAGTGGACTCGAACCATTCTCTTTGTCTGTAAAAAAGTAGCTATCACCTACTTAAAGTTCGGAGTCTAACCTCGAGAGTATTTTACATACCCAATTTTATGAACGAAAGACTTCTGACCAGAGCCTTGTCTACTACGGTTGCGTGCCGGAGGCGACGACTGCTCGCTTATACCCATATTCGTCCAATTATCCTCACTTTCATCGGCTATTGTACTTTTAAGCATCATTGATTAACCTTTAAATGATTTTAAAATCAGCCATGAAACACACAGATTCACTGTACTGGATGCGCCTGGATGGCCCATAGGCTATAAGTTATAATATATAGCCTATAGCTTATAGGCTATAACTCATAAGCTTATGACTATAGCCTATAACTATAGCCTATACATAACTATACATAACTATACATAACTATACATAACTATAGCCTATAAGTTATAGGCTATAACTCATAAGCGGATCGCTTTTATATAGCCGACAAAGAGGTCGCCAAGTGAGATTATTCTTTGAAAGAAATTCGAAATAAAAATTTTGTTTTCGAACAAAAAAATGAGTTAGGTTTTTATACAGGTTTGAAAATAGGAAACCTTCCCTTACTTGGCAACCTCCATATTGATAAAAGTGTTATTGACACAATTTCCCGTTAAAACTTGGTATTGAAATTATAAAAAAACTAATTTATTGAGATAAATCTAGTGGTATTCACATTTTTCGACTTTTTAAACAGGTTAATTTTTTCTTCATTTCCCAAACATACCAATATATGAAAAAACGCCGGGCTATTACTTAGTACCGGGCTATTACTTAGTAGTAGGTAGTTAAACGATTTCGATGATAAAATCGCCCAAAAACTATTCTTGCTCACTATTCACTATTTCTTAATTCGAACATCCTAATTTTATTACTTCTTTATACCCGGTCAAATGAGGCAAACGTATAAATAAATTAGGCTTGCTGGCCATCGTTGTCTATGACAAGTAGCTCTCATCACGTTGTATGAAATATTCAGTTCGCAAAATACAGTACGCTATCGAACATTGTTTACATTGTATAGTGCTTCCGTCAGACATTTTCAATGTTCTAGAAAATTTAATCACATTTAACTACGCTCCGGTTCATATTAAAAGTCGACGGGCATGTGCCACAAATTTCTAGTACCTACCGGTTGATCAGAACAACACCCCCTGCGCTGTTATCTTTTCACCCGTTATCTTACAGATTTTTCCGTTGGCTCGGTTATCTTGCAGATTTTTTTCGGCCAATGTTCCAGGAATCCCTATCTTTGTGTTAAGCCCTGCGCTGTTATCTTGCAGATGTCATTGCGGATTTTTTTTATGCGATAATTGCAAGATAACAGCGCAGGGGGTGTATATGTGATTTATTATTGGTAGTTCTCTTCTCGTTTGCAGAGATACAAATATATTTTGCGATTACAATATTTTTTGTACGCCTTTTGTTAACAAATTGTCCGGTGATCAAAAATGAAACTCTGTTAATTTAAATCTAGATTCAATCTGTCTGATCCGATTCCTCCGAAATTGTGAGCTCTTCCATCAGCGTATCTGTTTTGCGGCTAATTCTATGGTTTACTTCATTGATTTTGAGTATTTTACTTACAATGTCACGCAAAACCGTTTCAATTATGATAATGTAAACCAGTAACATAAACTTTTATTGTAAAATATAGCTTAGTAATTTCAATTTTACCGAATTGTACATGTATTGTACATGTACATGTATGCTTATATTTCAGGTAGGATGCCTTAATAATTAAAATGGCCGCATATTTTACTACATAAGGTCCCTTTGATATTATGATTAATTTACAAATCCTTTGCAAAAACATAAGTCTTAGAATGAAACGTATGTCAAATTTTGGATTGTTCAATCAACGTGTTTGACCTTTGCTACGTTCTGGTAAGTTTTCACGTGCAAAATTGAGACACAACGGAAAACGCATCGGCAATTACTTAGTAATAAAACATATCAGTATTTTGAGAATCTTGGTGTAATAAGGTTGCTATGACGTAAATTAAAATTTTTATGGGGTTTAATACAAATAATTGTGGGTCCGACTAGGGTTCGACAACAGCCAGCTGGCTTTCGCACCTCGACAGCTGGTTGGCCAGCTCATGTTTAGTTGTAGACTCCAGAATACGGTCTAGCTCTTTTTTTTATTTTTGGGCTCGGTAAGCTAGCTCAGAACAACATATAGCTCAGAACAACAGATAGCTCAGAACAACAGATAGCTCAGACCAACAGCTTGACAGGCCAGCTCAGGACATCTGATTGGTTTTTTGTATTATGCCGAGCCCTGCGTCCTTTATATGGAGATAGAAGTTTCACAAACGGCGGTGCAAAAATTCCGGGTTTCTGTTCGATTTTGTCTAAAAGTCCGTTTTTACCCAGAACTGGATAGCTCATTATGCCAAAATTCTATTTCCAAGGTCAATTTCGTGCATACTGAACTTCATTGGATTATTAGGCGTGGTCAACGGACCGGGTTTTACAAGTAATCGTGGCGTAATTTACGCTTTGGTAAGAAAAAACCTATTTATCCTACAAAGAATAACAAACAAACTTTATGCCAACGAAAGTGGACTCGATGCCTAGAACATTGGCGGAGAGAAAATTACCATGGAAAATAAATTGAACGGTGAAATCAAACATAATACTTGTAGTTTGATGTTATATATCCCAGGGTATGTCATGACATGCCAGGGTCTTAATCTTTATATATTCTTACACTAAATGAAAAACAATTGAAAATCAAATACAAAGAATGGCAAACAAACAATATAAATAAAATATTCGCGCAGCAATCCATGGTTGATTTCAGCAACTTCAGGCGACGATTTCCCGACTACACTCAGTTAAATCTAAAACACGATGAAAGTCCTAAGTTTTTATGGTCGATACCCATACGTTTTTTTTAGTTTTACGTCACCATGCGTTAACACAATAGTGTTTTGGGGGTACATGTGTTGCGTTAACGCTAGGATAACACACCGTTATTTTGAGCAAGTAAAATTCAAATATCGTATTTGATATAATTTTTGAGCTCCTGTGATTTCTGGGGCTACGCGGGGCTTGAATCCACCAAAAAAGCTATACCGTAACAGCTATACGGTATAACCTATACCCGTCATAACAGTTTACTCCAGTGACCGTCGACAATTTATTTCTTCACAGTCAAGACCTAGAGTGATCCATTCAAATGGAAACACCAATAATTGTCTGGTTTATGGAAATTCAAGGTATGATACTTTATAATACAGCGAGCACTTTCTGATGAATCTATGAGATGGAACATTTACTATTACAAACTCACCTTTAAATAAGACGCGGTTTAATGACTTGGTTTTAGATAAACATTGATTTTTTTAAGATTTTAATTAACGTACGGGGATGCTTATTTTTAGCCACCCAATTCTGAGTTGATCAGCATAAATATGTTTAAGCACAAAAAACGACCCGGAATAGGTGTAACCTATGTACTCCATCGTTATACAAACTGAGTTTTATTAGGCTTTGATAAAAATGTATCGGAATTTTGATAATCAAAATTTACAGTAGTTGATTATTCATAATCAATTTGATGAGTTCAAACAGGAATCGGAAAATCATTGTACATTTATCATTCTACATGTATGATTCAACATGTATCATTCAGAATAATACGTTCTACATGTATAATTCTACATGTATCATTCTACATGTATCATACTACATGTATCATTCTACATGTATCTAATAATGCTAGTTTGATGCAGTTCTATGAATAAATTATAAATAACGTCTGACGATGGGATCATCTTATAATAAGGTTCTTATTGACCGGAAAAGTGGCATATTTACCTTTTTCGAGACACGTCAAGGTACGACATGTAACCGCATGGCGCCTGATTGTTTAACATAAAGTTTATATATATGTAGCATATATTTTACTGACAATTACACCTTGGTTGACAGTCCCAGCACTCAATGTTTTTTGTAACTAATTGGACATACGATTCATTTTAGTTTTTTAGTAAACCCGTATGTAAATATTCTTAATTATTATAATTAATTATCATTACATATTTAATAATTATAATGAAATTCCACTAATATTTGCTGACTATTACTTTTCAAGAATTTCTGTCACACGTCTGTTCTTGTTTCAACCAAAACCGCTATCCTAAACCAATTTAACTTTGGCAGCAATCCTCTAATAACAAGCAAAAGCTAATCCGTTCAACAAAAAAAATAATTTGAGCACTTTTGAACGATGTACTATGTACATCACTATCTTCACATTCACGTAAAATAATATAGAGAAATATTTATCCCTGAAAACATATTTAAAACCTTTTTCGAACTGTTCAAAAATTTACCTAGTCCTGATAAATTGACCAAATTGGGGAAGTGTGATTACGCTTGTGCTACCAGTCTCGTGACAGAGCAGCCCAGAGTCAGGACAGAGCAGCCCGGCTTCGCGAAATTAAAATGTTAAAATAATCTTTTCAATACGTTTCACATACGCAGAATAGATTGCGCAAAAAAGGCTTCTGGTAGTTTTCCTGTTTTTTGATTGAAAAACCTATTTAGCAAATAAAAAAAACAATTATTTTTATGTGACCGCCCCTATATGTAAATCAGGTGAATTAGGTTAGCCTTTTTTAACGGCACATATTTTCAATATTGAACGAACCAAACTGTAGTAAGCCTATTTAAGCATTTGGAAAAATGCCCTCATCAATTCGTCAAACAACCAAAAACTAATTCTTCTCAACAAAAAAATATTCCAAACAATGACTCGACAACTGTCAAAAGGTTACGCGATATCTAAACTAACCAACAGAGAAAGAATATAAAGATTCCTCAACCAAATTGGAAGCTGTATTGCTGTGAAATTGAGGGCGTTAACCTCTCTGTCTTGGAGAGTACAGTTTTTTTATATCCAAGTGTGGTAAATAGATGATGTACGTGAAATTATGGAGAAGAAAAGATTTTGATGGAAACTACCATTAAGTTTTCATAAAGTATAACTTTTTCGAAAAAATAACTAAACTTTAGTTACAAAAGTAGACAAAACATACCCCGTAAATGGATCTTTGAAAAGGGTTTGAGTAGGGTCGATAAAGGAGAAAAATATTACTTTTAAATAAATTTTTTAATTGCTTACAAAATAAAATAGGCTTTTTCGGAGAAATGGCGTGAATAAGACAAAAAAAAAATTATTAAATGTGACTTTAAAGTATTTTTCCAATAGACATTTTTTTATAAAATTTTTAATCAATGAAATTTTTTTTTTAATAACGTTTTCGAAAAAAAAATATATTTTTTTTTGAAATCAATTACGTTTTTCGATATGAATAAATTTTGTAGAAATAATCACATTTTTAGAAAAAAAGAATGATTTTTCAAAAAAAAAGGACTGATTCGAAAATGTAGTATATTACTCATCGTTTTACATGAATTTCCGCCATCTTTTCTCCCACATTTTCTAGATTGCGATATTCGAGTTTTTGACGTACGGAAAAAACTCGAGTTTGGCTATCTAGAAAATACCAAAGAAAAACGGCGGAAATTCATGTTAAACGCTGAGTAGTACAATAAGATTAATATAAAATTCTCCAAAAAATTTAGATTTAAAATAATATAAATAGCTTTTAAAAAATGTTTTTAGGTAAAAAATTATTGACCACATAAATAATAATACAATGAATATTCCTCAAGCATGTTTAAAACTGTATTACTCTTGCATCGCGATGAACCGAAGGCGTTAACGCTAGTGTGTGCAGTTTTTTTTTCATTCTAGTGTGGTAAAAAATGACGTACATGAAAATGCCCCGAGTTCTCTCTGTGTTGCTGCCTCCCCATTGGCCAGCTGAGAATAATTGGACATTTTTTATGGAAGAAAAATGGGAAACGGTTTTACTGTTTTATGGCTCTATGGGATTTTTTCTTCTTTTCTTATGTTCGAAGCGGAAGATGGACAAATAATTGATCATAACTATCTCTAGCATCCTTTCTTTATTGGTAACTATAATAATTATGGATGTGAAACACACCACTCCGGACCAGCACTGTTGGTGGTGGAGTTGGCGACACGTGACGTGCGTTTTTTCTTGCAAAAGCAAAAACTAGCAAGGCGAAAGAATCGCAAACCCGAAAATATACGAAATATCGAGAAGGCGTTCCGTCGCTGCTTTTTTATTTTTCTCTTTTTTTTTTAATTTTTTATTGACATCCACAAGAGACAGAGAGAAAAACACAAGCAAGAGAATTTAAGGGTGTCCGCGAGTCGCCCTATATTATGCAAATATGGGTTTATTTTGCACTGATTGGCTTATTAGAGGCGGTGAGTGTGGCCCAGTTGCGCGCAGCTTTGGCAAACAAAAAGAAAAACGGGTTTTAGAGCGTTGATGAGCGTTTATAAACAGACATTCGAACTTTCGTTTTACACGTTTAAAATTGGTCTTTATTGAGCTTGGAATTTTTTGTTATCTAAAATAGTTTTAGATTTAAATACCTTTATCCTTGTCCCAAATAGTTTGACGAGTTCGCATAATAAGATAAGTAATGAGATCAGTCAGTTTAAGGACGTGACAGGTGCTTTATTAAAAAAAGCCTTGAAGACTCCTAAAAGTGATACAAATTAAATTATATAAGGCAAAATATGCAAACAAATTTTATAAATAGGCAATTTTGTGAGTTATTTTCGATTTGACTGAATATATTGAATTTTTAAAATGTTCAAATTTTAAAATGTTCAAAAGTTCTAGATTTTACCACCAAAAAGTTTGTTGTTGTTTCATTTCGAGAAAAAAACAATAATATTTTTTTTACTTTTGACGCATTGTATTTTTTTTCAAAATTACTACTTTTATAGCATAAAAATATTAAACAAGATAATTCAAATTCAGTCTAGCCTTTTAAGCATTTCGAAGAGAGCAACACCATTGTTTTGTAAATTGCAAAATAAATACAGGTGGAGTTAAGAAGCGAGTGATGTCATCAATTTCCATAATTCTTGTAACTTCAGAGGCATATTTTTGATTGTGATGCATCTCAAAATTCGGCAGATTAAGTACCGTCAAATACATCGTCAATTAATCACCTCACCATCATTATGATATGAGAAAAATGTTTTTTATCATTTATACTTTCTTGCGTTTGATGTGAATTCGGTTATAATTATTACAGGTTGCACATTTAGAACTTTACAAGTATGCACGTTCCAACGAAAAACAAAAAATGGGGTACATTATTATTGGGTAATCATAAAATACGCAAGCGTAACAACAAATGCGTAACAAACACAAAAAAGTAGAAAAATGAAAATTAAAGTGTAATCGTGGGAGAAAAGATGTTCCTCAAAACCTTTTTGACATTTTTCAGAATGCCGCCTGTTTGGAAACTAACTTGTACTAACTAAACTTGTATTACAGTATGATTAATATTTGAGTATGTTTTACGGAAGAATTACGGCGTAAGTAAGATTACTTGATTGACAAATTGCGAATTTATTCGCTTTTTAGATCCCAAAAAATTTAATTTTACGAAAATAGTGTTGAAAATGGTGGCAAAAATGAGTCTTTTTATGTCCAAACATTCATAAATTAATCCCGTATGGTCAACGGCACCGTCTGAATCGGTCTCTTTTTTGTGACGAAAGGGTAATCCGCCACACTTTTTCCGTTTCTGGCCAATGACAATGCTCAAAAGGGGAAATTTCGGCGGATTAATCTTTCCCCACAAAATAAATGAGACCGATTCAGACGGTGCCTGGTCAACAGCTAAGTCGCTAAAGAGCATGAAAATTCTACAAATGTTTCCGAAATTACCGGATTTATTTTAGATCATTATAATTAATATGATTTTTCGCTTGTGTTTTTGTACTATAATTACACTCAAGTGGGAGTTACATCATTAAAAAACAACTATGATAGTTTATTGTAAACCTACACAAAATTTGGTGCACATTCATTTCTCAATCTCGATATATCTATTTGACAACACAGTGTTGTCAGTCTGACAACCGAAACTATCATTGTTAGTGTACGACGTTGACGTACATTGTACGCACTACATGGTTGCTTTCTAACGACGCCATTTCAGTTATTGTTCACAGTTAAATAGTCTTCCACAAAGTACAAATTTACTATCATAAAACATTTTATTTGATTGGTTGAGTATTTCTGCTAAAAATGAAATTTGAAATTAATCTGATAACAATTCCAGGATAAATAACCAATTATTTTCCGTCTTTCCACTTTTGCAGAGATTTTAAAATATATATTTTATTTTAATTATAATACAAACACTTGCTAGAAAACACTAAATAATCGGCGGTATTTATCGGGGACATTCAGTATTATAACGGAAATATCTATTTATAATCACGATATTTGGAGTTGAGTCTAGAATGATTAAATATTATTTTTGGTTGAATCGTGTTAAAAGTCCTTTCAATTCTGTCGCCTATTTTCGTAACATGTCCAAATCGACTTTCAACTCTAATAACAAGATTTTCAATTTTAAATGAATATCTATTTACGGATCTTGTACTGACTATTAGGACATCGTCTGAATATAACAACTCAGTAAATTTCAGATCATCTGTTTATTTAACCACAATTTTCAAAGAAACAGCATATACGTGATAAATTTACAATTGCGCCACTAACTTTCAGTGATAAATATCAATTTAACATCTAAAACCCATTGACAGACCGCAAAAGCAAAGCCGGGAGGAGGTGGCGGGGGAGGTGCTAAACCAAAAGGGCCACCGATGCCAAAGGGCCCGCCAGGCATGATCGTCGGTCCATCAGGTGCAGTATTTAAGCCTGAAGAATGTGGTGTCGACGGTGACGGAAATGGGTGGTGCTCGGGTGAGTCGGTGCCGGCAGAGTGGTTTATGAAAGAAGAAGCACCGCCACCACCCGCCAAGTTAAAATCCGCCAAAAAGTCGAAAAAGAAAAAGGCTGATTCAGGAGGTGGCCGTATTATTGCGAAGCAGCAGTTAGGCTCAAAAACGAAAAAGCCAAAAAAGCCATTGGTAATAATTTATTAATTTATTTTCAGACATAAGATTCATATCACTGGAATTCGAACAGTTTTTGTTTAGTGGTTGATAAAAGTCCTCGTTCTGATTTTTGTAGTTCTTAATCATGCGTCAAACGGAATTAGTACTGTTTATAATCAGTGTTAAATAGACTATTTAAAATAGTGCTGTTTTTTACTTTATTAGATATGCAGTTTCCATGTTTTTTTTATAAAAGCTGACGTTTGTAAGATGTTCAAAAATATAAACTAGTTTCACAATTGTTCTTATGTTTTGTCTAAATTAGACTGTCTAATCATGTAAATTTTATGGTAATTCTAAATTTGAATTTATTAAAATATGTAAATATTATAAATTATAGCACGCATACCCCAGGGAAGTGATACATCACATGTTGCGTTAACGAAACATTATTGCGCAACCCTGTGTTAACTCAGCACTTTTTTACTCCCCACTAAAAAGGTCTTAACGCAACATGAGTTAACGCGAAACTTTTATTTTGAAAATATCATTTAAAAGTAACTAAGTTCCACGTTTTTATTTGCTAAAATGGCATTCTTATTAACAGGTGAATTATTTTAAAGTGTATATTTTCGACGGAATTTGGAGACAGTATTCGCAAAAAGCCCTTTTTGGGAGCGTTCTAATTAGGACCGTAATTAAGAGTTTCGAAAATGTCGATAAAACTACCTGATAATTGTACACACTTTCATAATAGTGTTTTGCCATAACTTCCGATTGTAGCAGATTATTCTGACATTTTTTGGTAGTTAACGGTTAGGTCGATTGGAAGTAATTAGCCCAGAAAAATTTGAACAGTTTTAACATTATTAGTTATCATGAAATAATTTTACATGCATTATTGCCCGAAACTTTTTGTGAATATTCAAATTCAATTAAAACCACATAGCTATGTAAAAATATCTAAAAAGATGAAATATACTACTAATTTCTTAAATAAAAAGATAATATGGAAGAGAAATGGAGGAGGTAAAGGCCCAATAATATTAAAATGTATGATGTAACCTACGCGTTTGATTTATACCAATCATATCTGACTTATTTCACGGGCTTTAAAAGATGAATATTCCTTAATATTGAGAAATTAGTACATATTTCATCCTTTTAGATCCTTATGTTAAAACCAAAATTAGGAAACAATAGTGAACTTATTAAGAAATTGCATTTGAATTCCTTGGAAAAAATCATTATTTTTGAACCCCAACACTATTTGAATTGTGTAATTAAGAATTCTGTGCGAAAAACGACAATGGCGCCAGTAGCGCAACCTGAACCCGGTGCGGGTAAAAAGGGGGGAGCTGACCCATGGATCGCAATTGTAATAATCGTCTTAGCGGCTCCCTTGGGATACTTCCTCTGGAAACGGTACCAACAGGAGAACGACAAAACCAAAGAAAAAGAACCAGAAGAAAAAGAACCACCAAAAGAAGAGAAAAAATGAAAAAATAAAATCTGCTCTTTTCCCCCTTAATTCTATTGCGATAAAGCTCTTCATTATTTGTACCATTTATTGCTCTTCAGGATCCCATTGGAGCTTGGCGTTTTGAAAAAAATAATCTCCCGGAGTCCCTTGATTCGACGAAACTTGCTATGCAACTGAAACTGGCCCTTAACTCGCAGGGTAACACTTTATTATACTTCGACTATACTTTATAAAACACAATAATTACAGATTACCTATAAAAATTAAAAAAAATTATTTTTCCAATAATTTGAAAACCATCAAGAATAACTACATTGTACTCCCGTGCAATCTGTATTTTTTTTACAAATCTATAAATCATAAATGAGCTAAAATTTCCGTTAAGTTCATAATAAACAAAAATTGTCTTTTTTACTATTTTAAATATACACCACGGCGGTGGCCACTTACCCTACGAGTTTACTGAAATAGAAAAATATATAACTTCTTGTATAATTTTCTGTGCCAAACTAAAGCTAACGCACGCATTATTGTAGTTATCTCCAGAGGTTATGAACTACAACTACTTTAATAACAATATGCTATCAACCGGTATTTTACGCATCATAAAGTGTTTCAAAATTGGGCAAAAAATATGTTGACGCTTAACCTCGGGAGTTAACAAATACAATAAGCAATTTTATACCACATCAATGTTCACAGGTTAATGACTCGTCACAATTTATCTAATAAATTGAATAGTTTCATGCAAAAATTCTCGACATACAATGTGTTTTCTAATACACCACCTGAGGGGTTATCCTACCATTTTTTGACCAAAACGTATCGTGATTTCCAATTATTAAACTAAACACCCTGACGGGTTATCTTACCAAAGTTGGGTTATCTTACCGCTTTTTAAGCGTTTATAAAGGTAATATAACCCCTCAGGTGATGTTCTTGTTTTTTGGTGTTTTCCCAAAAACATGGTTAAAGTCTCCCGTAATTAGGCATTGTTGCACTATTTTACCAAAAAAGGAAGTTTGTAGGCTTTAAAGGTTAAACTTTAAACTGATAGTAATACCGATTCGTCTCAAGTTCACGCCTCCGTCGTTTTTCAAACAAAAGTTTTTTTTCTAGATTTAGACCATATTGCCTAGCGCTATATTATCGGTTTTATTCAAAACCAATTAAAGCACTACATCATGGATAGTTGTGGTATCTCTCATGGAATTCCACAAAAGACGGTTTTTCGATCAATAATATTTTATGGAGTTGTTTCCATTAAAAACATTTGCGTTGAAAGACCCCGGTGCCCAAATGTACAGAGTCTTTGGAGTACAAAGTGCATATGAATAAAGGCTTGGACATAATTTAGAAACGTGGAGATTAAAAGACCCGTGACTGCATTAAAATTTTATTTTTAGTTTTTAAATATAATATTTTCAGGTATTTTGGAATACTATTTCAGTGGTTGAATTTGTATTAGTCCCCAGATTCTTAACGGGCGTAACCCACGTTTATACATATTGTTATGCATAGTTAGAAATTCAAATACACAAACATCTTACTTACAATTATANGGACAGGGTACATAATAACGTATCAAAGAAATCGTAACGATTTTGAGTACCACGACTACGGAAAAAAAATCGTAACGATTTTGAGGTATGACGTCATTTCGTAACGATTTTGAGCGTAACGATTTTGAGGTAGGGACTGTATTTGTTTTATGGTGTTTTTCCTAAAACTTGGTTAAAGTCTCCCGTAATTTGGCATTTTTGCACCATTTTATCAAAAAAGGAAGTTTGTAGGGTTTAAACTTTAAACTGATAGTAATACCGATTCGTCTCAAGTTCACGCTACCGTCGTTTTTCCAAGTTATATTATCGGTTTTATTCAAAACCAATTAAAGTACTACCTCATGGATAGTTGTTGTCTCTCTCCTGGAATTTCACAAAAGACGGTTTTTCGATCAATAATATGTTATGGAGTTGTTTCCATTAAAAACATTTGCGTTGAAATACCCCGGTCCCCAAATGTACAGAGTCTTTGGAGTACAAAGTGCATATAAATAAAGGCTTGGGCATAACTTAAAAATGTGGAGATTAAAAGACCCGTGACTGCATTAAAATTTTATTTTTAGTTTTTAAATATAATATTTTCAGGTATTTTGGAATACTATTTCAGTGGTTGAATGTGTATTAGTCCCCAGATTCTTAACGGGCGTAACCCACGTTTATACATATTGTTATGCATAGTTAGAAAT
>SCLG01000036.1:937901-957638 GCA_004367875.1 Oikopleura albicans
TGTCCCCAAAACAGTCGAAAAATGGACCCTTTATGACAATTCACTCCAATACGGACGCTATTTTAGAGAATCAAAAACGTCCGTATTGGAAGTAAGGACTGTAATATACCGTACTGTACGGTAAACCAAACTTTTACTGTAACAGTAAACCTAACTTGTTTGTAAAAATTTCATGCAAAATGGGCACAAGGGCGTTTAGTTCAAAGTTGGACTAATCTGTAGGGCTCCATCTACAGATTATATGCGACTTGCGACCTTGGGAGTTAAGGAGGGGAAATAGGATTTTTTTAGACTACGTACGATTTTCGCATAAGCAAATTACGAACGACGACCGTTAAGCTCACATGGAAATGCATGCTTAAATTTGCCCGAAATCAAAAATAAACTACACCACCTGTCTACGGAACTTAACAAACTGCTAGGGGGAAAAGCGTGTTAAGTTCCGGGGAAAAGTGCGTTAAGTTACGTAGACAGGCGGTGCACCTAGGTGTACACTGTAAAATACTGTGTATATATAACTTATTTTGACACTGCTATACTAGTAGAACAGTGCGTGGGACGACAATTATTCATTAACCCACACGTTGTACTACAATGATCATATCTTTTTTCTGTGGTGAATACGTTGTTAAAAGGTGCCTGAATCCGGCCAGGAGATGGAGCTAGTGATCGAGTTCTAAAACGTTAAACATACTCAATCTGGATGGCATCTCCTCTTGTTCGAATGGAGAATCATAAAAAGTGTTTAACAAAAACAGTACAAGGTGAACTGTACACCGCATTGCAATAGCCAATAAATAAGACAATTCATAATTGAGTTTACCCAAAATGTATGTACAGTCCTCCGTCCCTTATGGGCCACGTTCAGGGCCAAAAACAGGCGGCCCATAAGGGACCGGTGGCCCATAAGGGTCCGGTTGCCATTTTTTGATTAAAAAACACACATATTCTGTAATTTTATTGTTTTTTTTGCTTGGAAATGGGTTTTTAGACATTCCAGATTTAATTGCCAAAAAAAATCAGTTATTGACGATTGTTTAGTCTTTCAACTTAGTCTGTTTCAACTTAACTCATCGCCGTCTATGCCCCCCACAGCGTTCTCAAGTAGGCCAAATTTTAGTTACTTAAAACGACAGAATGCACCAGATACGTAAAATCAACTATTTTCACAAAAATAATAATGACCGCCTCTATAGTGGGCATACAGTAAAGAAAATCTCATTATTCAAAACCTTAAATTTATAAGAAAAAAAATCGATTTTTCGGTGAGAAAAAAAAAGAAATAAAGAGAAATAAAAATGAGATGGAAAACTGAAAAAATGTTCACTGGCCCATAAGGGTCCGTTTTTCAAATCGAAAAAATTGTGGCCCATAAGGGTCCGGTGGCCCATAAGGGACGGAGGACTGTAGTTAAAAAAAACGCAAAACGAGTGAAAACCTACTACTAGGTACGCCACTAGTTTATAATTTTCAGATTTTAAATTAGATATATCATTTATTATAATATATAATTCCAAACAGAATAACAGCAAAATGATTCCTAATTAGTTATCCGTATGATTTATATAGACATCGACGTTAAAAAATAATCTTAAAATGTGCACATGGTACTCACATAAAATTAAACAAACGTTCACACTGTGAACTTCACAGAGAAAGTGGTTATCGTTCCTAAAGTAAATCGATCAAGTAAAACGGGAAGATTATAGGTAAAACTTTATAAGTATCAATATCTGCTTGTTTTCTGATTATAAAATCACTTTCAAAATCGAAAAATAAAAATATCCAACCTCAATATACTGAGTGTCGTAACCAGTTTGTCAGCTCAAAAAATAGACGATACATTTCATTAAACGTCGCCAAGTGAGCAGAGCTTATTTTTTTCTTTGAGTTAATATTTATTTTATAAAACAATTTGTATAAAAAAAATATTGTAGAACTCTTAAATAGTTATCAAGTTACCACTATCGGAAAACATATTTATTTTATTTCCCGAGAGGTGAAACTTGGGAGCTGAACTTATAATCTTGCAAATCGAACAACATTAACAAAGTGACTAATGTACTTGACGCCCTCTAATGGACTGAATCGCATTATTTGTTGATCTGACAAGCTAGTTACCCCATATAGTACCCGCCAAATTAACGCAGTAGAAAGAAAAGTAAATGTTTTACAGAAAGTTTGAAAGGCAAGTAAGGCTATGAATCATAAGCAAGTAGCCTATGGTGTGTTAAAATAAAATATTACCTACCTCTAAGATATAATATCTAATAGGTAGGTCGTTTTTCGATGGCTTCGAATCGTAGCCCAAATAGATTATTACTACAAAATTATTTTGAACAAGTAAAAAAGACCAGTATTTTCCAGTGACTTTTAATGGCACTTAATACGCCAAGCCCCGTATAAAGCAGAGTATTAAGTACAGTATTGGCGACATCATTCTGATAATATGAGTACAGCGGGTCAGAATGATGCCTGACAAAAAACAAGAAAGCCATGGACTGGCACGTGTAACGATATTTTCTGACATTTGGTTCGCCTATTTGTATTATGTTGTTTGACAAAAAAAAACCTAACTTTTCCAGGAATACCAATTCTACGCACGTATTTGGCTGTAAAATTAGGAATATCGGGGTAAATTGGGGCGGAAAATCGTATCAGTTGCCAGATTGACCCTACAAAGTTGGCCTTTCAAAAATATGTTCAATAAATGTATCACATCTTCCAACAGACTTTAAAGGCGTGATGGAAAAATTGATTCAAAGAGTCGAGTTTAATAAATCTTGCTTATGACCTTAGTTTTTGAATTCACTTCGTAAATGTAGTGATTAATAACGAGATTTCCAAACAAAAGTGACGTGATTTTGCTTATTACATCAATTCAATACAATTTCATAATTTTAAACAAAAGGTGCTGTTACTCGTTGATATGATCGTCATTTTTTGTATTTGTTACTTATTCCGAAAATAAGCGGCTTTTTGAGTCACGCAAACTAACAAAAATAGTAGAACCAAGTATGGTCTCATAGCGGGCAGCGAAATTTGAATTAACCTAAAACTCAAGATAATCGGACCCGTTAAAGGGTGGCAAAATAAGTATCAATTCCACAGTCCGTGACTTTTGAAAAAATTAATTTTGTCATATAAAATCTCCTTTATAAAATCATACAGTTCGTACTCGCGTCTTAGACCATTTTTCAAATACGCGATCGTTTTCGGATCCGGCTCCTTTCTATGGGCGGTTTTCGATCGTTCGTGTAACGCTTCATTTGCCTTTGCGTACAGAACCGAAGAGCCGAGAAAGAAGCGCGGCGCAATCGTTTCAATTGCCCTCATCGTATTTGGAAAATCCTCCATTATGCCAACGATGGCATACCGCTCAAAGACATTTCGTTTGGCAATTTCCAATGCTTCATCGCCACGTTTTAAACACTTTCAAAGGGGTGGCAAACTCATTTTCAAAAACCCTATTTTCGAAATGTATTCCCAAAACACATCTTTTTGCACTCATTGTCGAAACAAAAAAAAAGCAAATATTTTTCTCGAAAACCGTAATTCTACTCAGTGTTTAACATGAATTTCCGCCGTTTTTCGTTTATTACAGTTGTGGACACGAGAACGCGACACGATCACTTGCCAAAAACTGTCACGTTCTCGTGATTTCCGGGTCAAAAACTCGAATATCGCCATCTAGAAAATGCGACAGAAAAGATAGCGGAAATTCATGTAAAACGCCGAGTAGAAAAACGAAGTTTATGCCGCATAAATTATGCGGAAATCATTTTTTTAATATTTGTTTTAGGGAAGACATTTTTTCCAATAAAATATGTTAGCTAAAAATCATTTGAAATGATTCATTTTTTTTTTTCGAAAAAACATGATTTTCACAAAAAATTGATTGAACGAAACGTTTTTTTTTGAGAAAGAAACGATTTTTTGGACAAAAACATGTTGTGATAAAATCGAAAAACACAAGTGCCTATGAACTCCCTTACAGCACTCATATGAATGGTCTGTATGTTTCACACCAGTAACTTGGAATTGCTTCCACAAAAGAACGGTATCAAATTCGAGTACGGTTTTGCGCATTCGGCTTTTTCAAGCGAAACACATTCGTCAATCGTCATATTGCGTCGGTCGTCCGTCATGTCTCGTTTCCAGTTTTGTGCATTTGTTGTGTTTTTCGCACTTTGAAAGCCAAACCGCAAATAATAATAATTTGAGATGAAGAGATCGACCGGATCACGGGCAATGTTGATGTAAAGCGGTTCCCGAAAACCGTACTTTGGAAAATCAATAAAGAATATGTGGCGAATGTACAGTAATGGTCGTAACACTCGAGTTATATTTGTTATTAGTTCTATTATAGGTTGACCTCATTTTCAACAGAAGAAATTTTTGAATTTAGCGAATACGAATACATTTATACCGTATATTGGCCCTCAGATTGTCGTGGTGATGCCGTAGTAGCGTTAGGAATCCTACGAAAATTACGCCAAGCCCGATAGTCTGAACACAAACATACGGTAGAAAGATTTTTGAAAAAGCGTTTTCTCCAAAGCCCTATAGGCTATAGCTCATAGGACCCGGTCCCGTACAATTTAGATCTTTTTTCGCTGAGCCTACTGTATTCAATTATTGTGGGCCTATAGGGCTTATTTATTAAAAAATTGTTTTGGCCATATAATATGGCCCATATTGTAGAGCTCAAAAAGTCAGTAAGAAAAGTGTAAAAATGAAATTATAAAATGTTTATAGACTCAACAGTGTAAAGGGCTCTAGAATTTTTCGGAGATCAAAAAAAATTTACCTTCGAAAAATTCTAGAGTTCGCCTTAGAGTTTTTATGAATTTTATTCTCACACTTTTTCTAACTAACTTTTTGAGCTCAACAAGATGGCCAAAACAATTTTTTGATAAATAGGCTCTATAGGCCCACAATTATTAAAAACAGTATGCTCAGCGAAAAAAAACTAAATTGTACGGGACCGGGCCCTATAAGAGAGAAGCTATAGCTTTATTATTAGAAAAAAAACGATTATTATTTCCAAAACTATTCAAAAAATTAAAACTAAAAGGGATCTTTTGTCAACCAAATTCCTAACTCCTCAGCATCCGTTTCAACATAATGTTTCATTTTAGGCGCAATATCATTAAACACATGATATTTTAACTTCCGCTTGAGAAACCGGATAATGTCGAGTGTGGTTGTCGAACCGCATTTAGGCACACGGTTGTAAATAACCAGTTGTGGATTTGGATCGAGACCGATGCGCAACAATTGTTGCTGTTGTCGTTTCAGGGCCGTGCCCAGACTTTGATTATGAAATCGGGTTAACTCCCGAGTGCCGACCTCGAGCAAATGGCGATGAACTTCCTCTGCGTCATCTTCAAGCTCATCGAGTTGCGCGTCATAAGCCTTGTTTCGATAAAAAACCAATGTTATGAAGTCAAATGCCAAAATAGTACTTTGAAAGGGTAAACAAACAAAAAGTTTTTTTGAGTAATTAGCTGCTAGGGTCGTCACGTCGTTAAACAGTTAACTGCTGCATAATTTTAGTGTTTTTCGTATTTTTTTTCTAAGTAGAAAACTCGGGTGAGTCGTTGTGGGTTATCTCAATTATGTTGAGCTTTATAAACTTTATTTCTGGTTACAATACATAGGGTGCGCCGTTATGTTTCACTTTTTCCCGAGCGTGCTGTTATGTTTCACTTTTTTGAGAAAATATTTTCCCCTAATACATATCTTTATATGTTAAGCCCTACGCCGTTATGTTTCACTTTTTCCCGATCGGGCCATTATGTTTCACTATTTTTCGAACGTTTTTGTGAAACATAACGGCGCACCCTGTGTATATTATGCAATACATGAGGTAGTCCAATTCTGGGACAGTTTTGGAAAAAGTCCAATTCCGGGACGCTTTTAATAAAAAAAATAAGTCCAATTTAGAGACACAACGTCCATTTCCGGGACAGTTTTTAGTAAATAAATGAGACGAAAATCCGACTGCGGAACAATCGCTAAACGTCCCGTAACTGGGGTACACCTGTAAGTTCATTTTTTTCTTTCAAAAGTCAAAAAGTGCACGTAATTCGATTGTATTACACTGTATTTATGCTACCCTAGCCAGCGGTTATGCGCAGCCAGCTACGCGCCATTTCTCCTTTACTTTCTCTTCATCGCCGATTTATTCTCCGATTTATTCGTTATTTTACCGGTTTTTTGATGCAGTGTCCGACGTCAAAAAAATAAATAAAACGAGGTCAGAAATTGAATTTGGTGGTGGTTTATTGCACAGTGCACTGTGACTCGAGACTTTTGTTTTTCATTTCCCAAATTTGTGATTGGTCAAGTGTGAAGCGCGGCGGGTCTGTAATTCAAGCCTAAGACTTTTTAGCCTTGTTTTCAAAACAAAATCGATGAAATTTTTTACACATGTTGCAGATTAACTCATAATAAGAATTAGAGAGTCAAATATTATTTGGGCCATACGAGGGCCACAATGAAGTTTTTAAGTTTTTTTCTGTTCGCCTTGGCACAGAGTGGTAAATTAAAATGGAACCCGACAAGCAAAGGTAAGAATAGGTTCAATATATGTTCTTCCACTTGAAAATATATTTTAAATATTCATATTGAAGAAAATGCCAGTTTTTATACAGGTTTAGCCTCATGAAAATCGGCCGAGCGTTTCTAGTATTCCGTGTCGGCGTATTTTAAAGATGATATAAATACCAGTTTTCCCTTTTTATATCAAACTAGGGTTCCACTCCTTTTTTATCTCTAAAATTGAAAGACGAGCTGGTTATAATGTCAAGGTCTAAAATCTGACTTGACCTTAATGCACTTTGAAAACTTGACCTTATAACCATCTGATGTTTCGAAAATAAGACCTTAGTGCTCGAAAAAGACCCATGTGTCGTTCTAAATTCACATGTGTCGTTCTAAACTTTAAGTTGTAATACAAAAACGACTAAATGCCTGAAAAAACTGACTTGACCTTAGTGCAAAAACTCCCCTGTAATAAAAACTCTTAAAATTACCATATAGAGTTTAATTAGCTAATAAAAAATTTGAAGACGAAAAGTTCCGTCATGTTCTTCCGGAGTGTTCTGCCGTAAAAAAATCAAAAAAGATTTCACTAACCCCAGCATAATGTCTGACATAGAATTTCTAAGCTTCAACACAAGATAGATATATTTTTTGAATGTTTCCAAAAAACCTAAAACGGACCAAAACATCGTTTCGGTAATTCAAGCCAAAGATTACTTTCAAAAGTAAATTGACGAAATTTTAAACACATGTTGCCGGGACCTTTTGAGCGATAAATTGGGAGTGGCAATACAATTAGAGAGCGTGATAGTATTCAGGCCCTAAGCGAGTCAAAATGAATTTTTTCATTTATTTTATTTTGGCCAACGGAAACAGCGAAAAATTGAATTGGGAACCCATATGCAAAGGTATGATGCATACGGTATGCATTTGTTAACCGCGGTTTCACGTTTTTAGAAAAAAAAAGGAAAAACATTGTACCAAGAGTAAAATGACGAATTTTTAATTGATTCAAAAGTGCTGGTTTTCGCTATCTCAGACTGAGTTCGCACTTCTGTTTTTGCTTTCAGAAAATACAATGGGGGTTGGTTATAAGATCGGAGATATTTGGTCCACTATAAAGTCTAATGATATTTGTTTTTGCACTACGGTCCTTTTTGAGACTAAGGTCTTGTGGTCTTTTGAAAATCATGTCTTTTTACACTCATGTAGGAAAATAATGTCTTTTCCATACACTAAGGTCCTGTAGTCGCGTTATTAGATGGTTATAAGGTTGTATTTACGTATTTATTTTACACTCCTGCGTCCTAAAACAGCAAAACAACGCAGCTACCTCAGCTAAGAATACTAGTATTAATCTTTAATGCAATTTTCATGTTTTGTTAAGGAATAAAGTACGAGACACTTTGGATAGATCAAACTGTGGACCATTTCAGCTTTCACGAGGAACGAACATATAAACAACGCTATTTACAAAACTCGGATTTCTTCAAAACGAAAGATTCGCCCATTTTCTTTTATACCGGAAATGAAGGTCCAATTGACAGTTTTGCTGCCAACACCGGTCTCATGAATGAAATGGCGGAACGCGTAGGCGCCTTAATAATTTATGCCGAACATCGTTATTATGGCGAGTCGCTACCGTTTGGAAAAGACTCTTTCACAAAGTCAAATATTCAATATTTATCCGTGGAGAATGCTCTTGCGGACTTTGCAGCCGTCATTGTAAAATTACGAAGTGAGGGAAAAACTGGGCCTGTCATAGCATTTGGTGGTTCTTATGGGAAAGTTTCGAAATTTTTGCCCCACTAACCACCTAACGTCTTCTATTTATAGACAATATATAGACGTGGTTATAAGGTCAGCGATTTGTGCCGTTATAAGATCAAGTCAGTTATTTGCACTAAGGTCAAGTCAGTTTTTTCAGGCATTAAGGTCAAGTCACTTGTTATCAGTAGCATGCTTTTTGGAAAAAAAAAACTTTAAAATCACGTCTTTTTACGTTTTTTTCTGGATGAAGCCCATTTTGAAAATAATTTTCTGGAAAATAGCCGTAATGAAGTTACAGACTGTACTGAAAACGTCTTAATCTGATATTATGAAATTTCGAACCTTAATTAAGTGGTCTTCTTTCACAGTACATACGAATGCAATACCCCAACTTGGTGCACGGTGCGCTGGCCGCTTCGNGGTTCTTGAGGCCATGTTGGATTACCCATACCCTACAGATTTCATGGCACCGTTACCTGGATACCCTATCAAAGAGGCATGTAGTCGTGCGGGTGCTGCGGACACCCCAGCTGATGGCATTCGAGAGGCCGCTGGCTTACTTTATAATGGAACCGATCCAGATAAATTTAAGTCATGCTTTGACATATACGATGAGTAAGTCCCTGTTTTCAATAATAAGGTCACAAATATTAATGAATAAAATTTGCTATTTATTTTGGTTTTAAACGTAAAAAAAAGATGAATAGCATGACTTTATGGGAAATTTTTCCCGGTTTTCCCGGTGTAGTAGGATATTGAAGTAACGTGAAAATGGAGAAAATTTTTATATTACAGTCCCGACCTTCCAATTGTGCACCCTCCAATTGTGCACGACTGCCTAATTGTGCACTTTTTCAGGAAATTTTACGAGACTGGCAAAAAGTATTTTTGGTTTGCCAGGCAAAATTTGTTGATTCAATTTGTTATTTGTTAGTTCTAAACGATAAAGAAATCAATTTTGTGTATATTTATGACTAGAAAACGCCCTAAAAACTAGTAGTTAACTCCGATGCGCCGCTAATGGAATAGTGTTGCTGTAAAACACAACGGTTAATTTTATTATAATGAGCGAGTGATCCCTATTCTATTATCTCTAGTCCTTTTAAACTAGTTATCTGACCTTTAGGAATACAGTACTTTTAACTAAAAGAAGCCTGTGAATCATACAATTTGATCAAAACAAGAATCTCGCAAAATAGCGCTCTTATCATTGGGAAGTCAGTCTCAATTTGGGCCCCGCCATGAGGTAGAACCTCAACCAAATCGACCTGAAGCAGCAACCGACAAGCCCAGCCAAATCCACCAGCGCTATTGGGACGTTAGTCTCAGTCTGGGCCCCGCCATGACGTAGAACCTCAACCAAGTCGACCGGAAGAGCAGGCAGATGAACCAGCCCAACCAAATCCACCAACACTATTTACAAACAACCGTTCTCGTGCGTCCTCATTCGCCATTATTGAAGATCACGCGTCTGTTGACCATCCTGCAATTAACCCTGCGCAGTACGATGAGGACTATAATAATGACACCGGAATCCGACAATCAGAACAATTTGGTTAACTTGTCGGGATCCATGCTCGTCGATGCGAATATCCAGGAAGGTGAATCCGTTCTTGACGTGAGCGATTTTCACTCCGGAAGTGATAAGGCGAAGAAGAGAAAAAGGGAGGCAGAAGAGACACCCATTTTCCGAAGAAGTAAAAGACTCATAACCGATGAACACACAGTAAAAGACTCATAACCGATGGACACAAGGGAAGTCAGTCTCAGTCTGGGCCCCACCATGTCAACCCGAACTATTGGAATTGAACCCCACCGAATCCCAACCGATATTCCGAACCCACCAGACCAACCGAACCCCACCGAACCCAATCGAATCCACCAGCTGCTTTGAGTATTCGACGAGGTCCAGGACGCCCATCATGGTATGTAAATGATGAAGATAGACGAATCGCAATTAGAAATTACAATCGTGAATATGTCGCCAATTGGAGGAAACAACGTCGGGAAGCCCATAAACGGTCAGATGAACACGAAAATTTGGCCAATCCGCCTGCAGCAGTTCCTATGAATGTAAACACAACGCCGAAAAGAAGGAGTCGACCAAAGACAAACAGTTCAGTAACTCGCATCATCGGCCGACGGATTAAGAATTGTGTTGTTCATTACAAGAAAAGAGTTGGATGGCTTCCAATTTACAAAATGCGGAATGCCCGGTCCATTATGAAATATGAAAAAAGCCGTTTCAAAGCCGATGTGAGCGGTGACGAGACATGTGAGGAGACATTTGAGGAGACCGGCAGCGAATATGAAATTGAAATGATTGTCAAGGAAAAAGGCTTCTTCAGTACATCTACGGAAAAAAAGGAGTATAAAATCAGATGGAAAGGCTACTCACAAAAATTTGATACATGGTAAACAGCGGCAAATATTGAAGAGAGCGCACCGGAAATTGTCCAAGATTGGAACGAGAAAAAGCAGCGAATTGCAGCACGACGAGCGTTGGAAGAAAAAACACGTTGTTATTCGTTGCATTTGGCATTTTCTGAACGGATTTGTAACAAACTTGATTATTGGAAAAAATTCTACAACAAATTCCTCTAATATACTGTTAAAATTGGAGAAATACAATTTAAATTTAGATTCTACAAAGAAAAAGAAAAAAATAGTGGTGAATAAATGTTAATTTTTTTACGATGCTCAAATCAAAGTAATCGATTTTGAACAACTTTAGAGAAGTTAATATCAAAATTTATATTGTGAAATTTTAAAACTTCAAAGGTTTAAATTAATTATTTTTATTTAAATTAATTTTAAACATTAATTAAGAATTAAAGAAAAAAAAACCGGTTGATAATTGTATTTTATTGAAATTGTTATTCTTACTGGTTGCGCGTTTCGGGTCATAAAACGTTAACTCTTAATCGCACGGGTTTTTTATACTCTTTAAAGCTCTTGAATGTACAAATTTTTTTCACATAATCGATCTTCCAATGAAAATGAACAGTTTATCCACTACGTATGATTTTATTTGGCAAGAAAGCTTTTTTGTTAAAAACAGCGCAAAATGGGTCGCCTAGATGGCCCAATTTCGAGATACCTACTGTATCAAAATACTGTTTTGGTTCTCGTTTTAGAGAGTCAGAGGCGATATAATTTATTTGGTCAAACCAAACCGACCACTTCAGAAAGTGGTTTAACCTTGAGAGCGACATATAGGTAAAATCGCACACCGTGTGTAGCATCGGGGTTAACTTGATAATGACAATTTTACCAAATTTTGCCCGACTCTCCAATTGTGCACGACTGCCAAATTGTGCACGTTTTTCGGAAACGCAAATTGCACAGTAGGAAGGTCGGGACTGTATTCAATGTTTTTTACATTTTCTCCATTTTCAGTTTTTTCTGTTTACCAACTGCAAACGGACAACCTAGAAAATTTTCTACGTTTTCAAGTTTCTCCGATTTCGCATTGGTGAATTTTTAGATTGCGTCGTTAAATGTATACTGTATACATGACCTTAAATGTTTAAGTTGAGGTTCTACCTAGTAATAGAACCTCGGTTAAATTTTTATTAACTATAATAGAGTAAAGGACCTGTAGTACAATGTCTTTTTATATTTTTGAGGCGGAGCCCAATATTTTTTTGTTGGTGAGCGGCATGTCTTTTAGGACTTTTTCTATAAAATCATCTCTGTTTTCAACATTCTTATTGTTTTTTTGTTGTTTTAAGGTCAGTATTGTTTACGTCTTGACCTTATGACCAAGTACAGGTACAAATTAATTAATTAATAATTAGGTATGTGTATTGTGCAGATCCAACTGGATGTGGGAATGGAAACGAAGCCCTCTCGTGGGATTATCAATGCTGCACCCAACAGGATCTACCGGGTGGAACAAATGGGGTTACCGACATGTTCCCGGTAATCAAGTTCGATCCCGATGATCGTGCCGCTTACTGTAATAAGACATGGGGTGTTGTACCGGACCGAAATTGGCTCCGAATCAAATATTGGTCTGATAACCTTGCCGCGACNGATGGTCGATACCCTCCTTGCTAGAGAATTAAGACTCCGAGATAATGTCATTTTCTCTCCGAATAAAAGACCAATTAATTCGAAACTTGGCATGTCTAATAAGTACAGTTTAATAAGCCATATTAAAAAATAATCAAAAAAATTGATTAATAAATATACCCCCCACGGCGTGTCAAAATTGACCATTCTGCGTATCTCCGCCGAGCTACAAGTAAACGGGTCTTGAAGTAGTCAATTTTTAATTTGCACGTGCGTGACGAGCAGTGTCGACTCCATAGGGCGACCTGTAATAGAAATTTGAAAAATAAAAATTTATAAAAAAAACTTGATTTTTGCTGATTTTTTCTCATTTTTTGCCCTATTTTTTTCTTTTAAATGTGCAAATTATAGTATCAAAGTGAGCGCTATGAATATTCTATACCAGGGCGGGAGTTGCTCCAGGATGTTCTTGTACCAATAAGAACAAAAAATATATATGTTTTTTTATAGGGCGCTTACTTGGACGGTTTGGCGTGACGTGACATCCGTGATTTTTGGGAAATACTCTAAAGTACATAATGTACTCAATTTGAGAATATGACTATTTTTCTAGTAAGTAAACGGCACATAATTTCTAGGTTTTTCTGTTATTTTGGGCACATACGGACTTATTTATGTGCGAGTCGATATCGAAGTTCATTTACATGGCCAGAAAAATGAGAATTAAAATTATTGATATTTTGAGTCATGACCATCCTTAAAGCTCTTGAACGTACAAATTTTTTCAGATAATCGGTCTTCCAATGAAAATGAACAGTTTGTCCACAACGCATGATTTTACTTGGCAAGAAAGCTTTTTTGTTAAAAACAGCGCAAAATGGGTCGCCTAGATGGCCCAATTTCGAGATACCTACTGTATTAAAATAATGTTTTGGTTCTCGTTTTAGAGAGTCAGAGGGGATATAATTTATTTGGTCAAACCAAACCGACCACTTCAGGTTTAACCTTGAGAGCGACATACCGTCTATTCGGGAATTGGATCTTTTGATTTGATCGGTACTAATTTCCGTTTGTTGTCGTTTTTTGCTGAGTCTTTCCCGAGATTTGTCCCAGTCGCTGGCCAATTAGCGCGTAAATCGAGGTTAGATTCGTGCATTAACTCCCAGGGGGAAGTGCGTGTAAATAGACACGCAAAGTGCTTTTTTCGTCATTTTAAGGCATATGGAGGGCCTCCTTAGGCCAAAACGGGTATTGCTGACCCCCCTCAACTTTTCGAGATAATTCGATTGACGGTATCGCCGATAATTTTTGCCAACCGGAAGGTTGAATAAAAACCGGTCAACATTTGCGGTTTCTTAGATTTCGCTGAAACTTGGCTCAGGGGGGTTTTCAACATCACTGAACATGGTAACCTTGATTTTACCAAGTTTTTTTCTCCAAAGTCCTGTAGAGCGGATAGGAAGATATTCAAAAAATCGTTTTTTTGGTGTGAAAAGTTGTCCCAAAAGTTTATTTAGATTATTTTTCTGACTTCTTTATCCAAAATATAGCTTTAGGGTTCCCTGCAAATAATCTTCAAAGTCGTGTGTGTCATAGAGGAAGATTTCAAAAAAAAATGTTTTGAAATTTTTTTTTCACTTCTCAAATAGGTCCAAAAACTGTTCAGAGGGGTATATTAGCATCACTTGACACAATAAAAAAGTAATTCCAACAATAAATAAATATCCAGAGTCTTATAGAATATATAGAAAGATTATGATTATAAATGAATGAAAAGCGTTAATTGGCCTGAGGCATGCCCCGCTATAAATGTCCAATCAGCGCACGCGAAATTGTGCTTCTTTATTAGTTTGTAACCAACCTGAGGCATGCTTCGGCCAATTAACGCTTTTCATTCTGTGTATTTTTGCCCCCGCTCAACATGAATAAACATGACACTCGCACGCCCATTGGATGAAAAACCAGCACTGGTTACACAACTTTTTTTTTGGTTTTTTTAATGCACGAATCTAACCTCGATTTACGCGCTCATTGGCCAGCGTCGGGGACCAATCTCAGGAAAGACTCAGAAAAAAGCGACAACAAACGGAAATTAGTACCGATCAAATCAAAAGATCCAATTCCCGAATAGACGGTATAGGCAAAATCGCACACCGTGTGTAGCATGTGCGAATCGGGGTTAACTTGATGATGACAATTTTACCAAATTTTGCCCGACTCTCCAATAGTGCACGACTGCCCAATTGTGCACGTTTTTCGGAAACGCAAATTGCACAATTGGAAGGTCGGGACTGTATTCAATGTTTTTTACATTTTCTCCATTTTTAGATTTTTTCTGTTTACCAACTACAAACGGACAACCTAGAAAATTTTCTACGTTTTCAAGTTTCTCCGATTTCGCATTGGTGAATTTTTTGATTGCGTCGTTAAATGTATACTGTATACTGTAGTACAGGTCATGTCCTTTTATATTTTTGAGGCGGAGCCCAATATTTTTTTGTTGGTGAACGGCATGTCTTTTAGGACTTTTTTCTATAAAATCATCTCTGTTTTCAACATTCTTATTGTTTTTTTGTTGTTTTAAGGTCAGTATTGTTTACGTCTTGACCTTATGACCAACTCCAGGTACAAATTAATTAATTAATAATTAGGTATGTGCATTGTGCAGATCCAACTGGATGTGGGAATGGAAACGAAGCCCTCTCGTGGGATTATCAATGCTGCACCCAACAGGATCTACCGGGTGGAACAAATGGGGTTACCGACATGTTCCCGGTAATCAAGTTCGATCCCGATGATCGTGCCGCTTACTGTAATAAGACATGGGGTGTTGTACCGGACCGAAATTGGCTCCGAATCAAATATTGGTCTGAGATGTTTTTCATATTAAACAAAAAGCATTGTTTGATTTTCAGGTTGAGCAAATTATAAAAACAGCTAAGTTTGGCTAAAACATCAGGACGTTATCCTAAATTGATGTTAAAATTTTAGACATCCTTAACCCGGCACCGTATCTTGGGCCCCCAGCGTGGCTCGGGTCAATCAAACCTCGCTTAGTTTATTTTTCCAGTAGAGATGAATTATTTTTTTTTCAAGAAAAATAATATTTCGGTGAATCGAATCTATTCTGTCAAAACAAATTGTTTTTTTTTATTTTTCAGTTGTCTCCCGAGCGCCCTTTTTTCTTTTTTTCTGGAAAAACGCACGCGCTTCTATTTTGAAGCGTAAATCCATGAGTCAAGCGACAAATGCAACTTTTTTGTTTATTATCGAAAAAAAATGGCAAACCCCTTATTCGAAAGGTTTTTTTTCAGTGAATCTGAATATGACTAATTTAATTACAGTCCTTGACCCCATAAAGACCATTTTTTGTTCACGAAATCTTATATTTCACTAAAGACAGGAAAAATAAAGTAAGCAAGGTTTGATTTGTATTTTTTTATTATAATTCAATAGAATTTTGTGATTCAACAGCAAGTTCAAAACCATAATTGCATCGTTTACAAATTATCACAGAGTGGTCAGGGCAAACAGTT
This sequence comes from Oikopleura albicans, assembly GCA_004367875.1. Taxonomy (NCBI): domain Eukaryota; kingdom Metazoa; phylum Chordata; class Appendicularia; order Copelata; family Oikopleuridae; genus Oikopleura; species Oikopleura albicans. The sequence goes on from SCLG01000036.1 coordinate 953,774, forward strand.
TTTTCACAGTTATTACAGGAAATACGCGACCATTTTCCGCCCTTTTGTCTTGTGGGACAATCCGCACAAGCTAGAGCGTGTTTTCTTTTTTGTGTAATTTGGACAACAGGAACTTTCACAACCGGTGGGGGAGTATNGAGCGTTTTATACCAATTTTACTTTCTCCTATACAGTCCTTGATTCCATAACGGACGTTTTCGGTTCTCGAAAAAAGCGGCCGTTATGGGATAAACGGCCGTTATGGAATTAGGGCCCCTCATGTTGTTAATTTCGGACAAATTGAAATAAAATGGCGTATTTAATTTAAAAATATTTATTTTAGGACTTATTCCTTTATTTATGTGCCAGTCTTGTATTATAATCGTTAATTTCTGACACTTGCATTGAAATGCCTTATTTTTCAATACGTTAATAAAAAAACGGCCGTTATGGAATAATCACTTTTTTTAGGAAAAAAGCGGCCGTTATGGGATAAACGGCCGTAATGGAAGCGCCCCTTATGGAATCAAGGACTGTATTTCTTTATTCCAGAAACACTTTCGCCTGTCGGCGGATTACCCTTTTTTCACATTCAACTTTATCCTGCGTGAATTTATGCCAATAAGCCTTTCGTCAAAAACAACAAAAGACCGATTCATACGGTGCCATATATTCATACGGTGCCATAATGAATCTTAATAGATATTATTACCAACTCGAAAACAAAACGAAAAAGACATGATTTTTATTGAAAGTTTATGTCTTCTCGCAAAAAGACATGAATTCGGTAGAAAAAAGACTATAAGACCTTATACGGTATAAGTTATACCCGATCAAATCTCAGACCTTATAACAACCCCCGTACATTATTTAACAAACGCGTATGATTATAACCGGTTTTTTTTTAGATTTTCTCAAATGGTGATGTAGATCCATGGGGTCCTGGAGGTGTAATGAAAGATATCCGTAAGGATCTTCCAGCGCCTATTGTTGAAGGAGGCGCTCACCATTTCGATCTACGAGGTACAAACCCAGGAGATACGGCATCCGTCAAAAAGGTGCGCTCATTTGAAGAAACAATGATTAAACAATGGATTGCCGAATATTCGGCCGAAGCCAATTCTTCAATTTAATAGTTTTTTTTTTCATTGTCAGAATTTGGTGCTTTTTGCTGATCAAACTGCTTCAAAATCAATATTGTACTATCAAAATAAATTAATCATCTGCTAAATTAATCGTTTGTTTACCATTTTGGTTTGAATTTTAAGCCAAATATTGCATTTATTTATAAAATTGAAAGTGCGTTGAGCTTTAATCTCCTTGAGGAGGTTGATTATAAGTTATAATTTATAACTTACACTTTATAAGGGCTTTAATAGTGTTTTTAAGGCAACACAAAATAGGACGACAGCTGAGGGCTAGTACGTTGACGGTATCGGCCTGATTCTTGGAAAATAAATATTAATAAATCTGTCGTGTTATATTTGAGACAATTTCCGATTTTTAACGTTTTTTTTGAACCTCCGGTTAGATAATCGGAAAAGCTTTACCGACGATTACACGCGAAATTTTGTGTTGTATCCGAAGAAATAAAAATCAGTCCAATAGGCTATTGGCAATAGGATCAACGTACTGGCCCGATTTTGTGTTGCCTTAAAAAACACCAATACGCTTTCTGCGAAAACCACAAATGTCAAGAATATGCTCTGAAAAAGTATTTCCGGGGAAATTATGCAAAAAAACATTTTCCATGTGACCTGTAGTCGATGTACAGTATTAATAATGCTGTATTATGAATCCCGAAAAAAAAACCGTCAAATGATTTTGTGTCCAGATGCCACGATGCCCCAATTGAAAAATAAAGACTGATCAAATGCCCGTTACAAAATTAACTTCCGAACAACCAACCAACGTGTAAAAATGATGCAAATACTAGTAAAATAATACTAAGTAAACAGTTGTTAGAAAAAAAAACTAAAGTTTAAGTTTAGGATATGTGCGAAAATAAGCGCAACAGGCAAATAATGGGAATGCTTTCGAACATTTGTAATTTAATTTTATTTGTACAGTCCCGGCTTTCAAATTGTGCACCCTCAAATTGTGCACGACTGCCAAATTGTGCACTTTTTCAGGAAAATTTACGTGACTGCCAAATTGTGCACGTTTTTTCAAGCCGATGTTTTTGCAAACGACCTTCAAATTGTGCGCATTTTCCAGACCAATGTTTCACAAACCGACTTTAAANTATTTTCGCGCAATAGTATGTACGCTATATATAATTATGTATACGTCCTATAAATATGTGATATGCGCGAAAAGAAGCGGGCAGTCGAGTTTTATAAAGTGTTAAATTTTGAGACAATTATCTCTAAAAATAAAGAAATGAGAGAAAATTTAAAAATAAAAAAGACCCGGAGCGGGTTCGGCGGCATCTGCTGGTTAAGTTTAGGATATGTGCGAAAATAAGCGCAACAGGCAAATAATGGGAATGCTTTTGAACATTTGTAATTTAATTTTATTTGTATTACAGTCAGGGTCTCTCAATGTGCACCGATTTTACGAGAATATATCCTAATACGGCCGTTTTTTCTGAAAACCCTTCTAAATATAATCTGGGAGGTTTTTCAGAAAAAAGGCATGTCCAAAAACGTAAACAATGTCACATTGTCACACATTGTCAATGTGTGAGTATCTCTTTGAGAGATATTCACATAACGGAGGTGCACATCGGGAGATCCCTGACTGTACCTAAAATGAGTTCAAGGGAATTCATGAGATCTTAGAAAACACGATTGTTGAGATGTTCTTAGATTATGTAACGGGCTACTAGCAAGGTATTAATTTTAGCACTGACATTTATTCCACAGAGAAAACCAGCCGAGTTGAACAAATAATAAGTTGAAGATACGCGTTCAGAATGTGTTTTTTGTTAATAAGAACAGTTTTTAAGCGAACGGCGGCGAGGAAATTTTTGGGAGATATACAAGTTGATCTTTGACCTGATAAAAATCCAATTGTTAGGTGATTCCCTTGTCTTCGGGATTAACGCCATGCATAAAGGGCTCGGGTAAACAGGACCTTAACAGTTTTCGCGCTTCGATTTTCGTTTGTCGACACTAAAAAACGAAAATGATTCGGTTCATATTTTTCGATATGATTCGGTACATAATTTTGATGCGAGGTAATATATAATATATATATATATGGGGGCCTTCATCCTTCATTACAAAAGTTCAAATAGACATGATTTTAAAGATTTTTTCCATAAGCATGCTTCGCAAAAAACTGACTTGACTTTATAACGGTTTTCGTAAAACAATCCGGAAATACTCACTGTCGCCATGATGCCAAAATAGGGTTCAAAATTTTATGAATATTCTTAAGGCACGACAGTTATAATTTTCAGCAAAAACTACACTCAAACGTATTAGGGACGTTTTTTATTTTAGAAATAATGTGCCTTATGGGTGTATCAAAAAAATGTAGTAAGACTATTGGCAATAGTCCAAAGCGTCCCTAATTATGTAATTATGTAATGCAGTCCTTACTTCCAATACGGACGTTTTTTATTCTCGTAAATAGCGTCCGTATTGGAAGCAATCGTCCGTATTAAGAGTAAGGACTGTGTATTATTTTTTCATTTAGTTACAATTAACTTATAGATACAGTCCTTACTCCTATTTCGGACGCTTTCTCGGCCAAAATGGGGTCATTCTTATAGAAAAATGATCCTTTTTGAGACGATGCTCCTTTTTGGACGCTATTTTCGAGAACCGAAAGTGTAATTATGTAATGCAGTCCTTACTTCCAATACGGACGTTTTTTATTCTCGTAAATAGCGTCCGTATTGGAAGCAATCGTCCGTATTAAGAGTAAGGACTGTATT
>SCLG01000036.1:963559-986162 GCA_004367875.1 Oikopleura albicans
TTTTTATTTTTATCTGCTCTCCGACTTTGTAATCGATTATTCTATAAAATATGTTGGTTTTCACTGCCGTTACATTTAGTAGATGAAAATACCCCAAAAATACGTCTTATATGTTCGGTCGGAAAAAATTCCGACCGATGTGTTTGAAGGTTAATCAAATACATGGAATAATTGTTTTTAATTTCCCAACTTACGTCAAATTGCGGTTGTTGCTGGGGCTGGGGTTCCTGACCATATTTTCTTAATTCCCGCTCTAGTTGTTGATTTCGCTTTCGGAGCATGACAATCTCCTCAATTGCCTGGCGCAAGACAACTGACTTGGACATTTTTTGGTCCTTACCTCCTATTAGAAAACGATTAAAATTAAAGTAATAAAATCGGGAATTTTTGACAAACCTAAAATGCCTCGTAGGTCGTCTATGCGGTCGTTAATCGAATGACGATAGCGTTTTTCAATTGCATTATGTGCTTTGTTTCGCTCGACTTTTTTGGGCTTCTTGGGATGCCCACCGAGATCACCAGGCTTGATATTTTGCACATTCACGGGTTGAATTATGTAGACCTTAGAAATTAATGTAAATAACGCTGATTACAGTACATGCGCTCATTATGACGGCATTTAGTGACCAACGTTTATTTATGTGAATTTCATGTGTGAATCCATAAAAAAAATTGGTGAGAAAAATTGTAAAACGATATGATTTTGTCCGAAAAATAATAAGACTAAAAATCGATTTTACTGCGGGGCCAAAAAAGGGTCAAATTACAAAATCGTCCTACGGGGACGGGAGACCCCTTGTTCGAAAGGAATTTTATCACTCATTCCGAATATGAAGTTGGAAACTTCGGAAAATTGAAATTTGACCCCTTCTTGGGCCAAAAAGGGTCAAAATACCGAATCATCCTACGGGGACAGGAGACCCCTTGTTCGAAAGAAATTTTATCACTCATTCCGAATATGAAATTGGAAACTTCGAAAAATTGAAATTTGACCCCTTGTTGGACCAAAACGGGTCAAATTATTAAATAATTCCATGGGGACAAGAGAAACCTTGTTCGAAAGGATTTTTTTTCAATTCGAAAAAATGCAATTTGGTTTCGTCATTTTCTGTTTTTGCCCGAGTCAGTCTGTGCCAACTTAAAGTTGCACTTATGAATTGGATGTCTTACCGTGTTCGACTGTGACGGGCGTGAATTTTGTGGGCTTAAAATTGGCTTCAATTCCTGAGTTTGAATTTCGTGTTTTGGCGAGACACGTCGAGATGGTGATGTATTGTTTTGGGAATGAGAATGTTCAATGTGTGACACCTGGAGTTCTTCAACTGCCGACTGGGGTGGAGTATTCCCAGCGGCAAATGGAGGAGTTGAACCAGGTGAAGAATGGTGCGAGAATCTACAATTAATTTTGAAATATAGGATGAGGGTCATATTACAATTGGGCCCCACCGTCATAATCGACACGAAAAATTATTTTCAGCAATATTTTTTCTCAAGGAAAACGAGTCTTGACGGCCAAATGTATCGACTCAAATAGCGCCTTTAAATGTTTGTTTGTTTGTTTATTAATTTGCGGCCAAAACGGGTTTGTTTATAAAAGTTAAGGTTTAAATCTTAAGTTTTACTAACCTTTCAGGTGAATTATTGATCATGATACTGGGGGGTGAATGATTTGTTTCGCTAAAGTTGCGAACACGGGGTACTCGGATATCCATGCCGATGTCCATTGTGGACGGTTCATCTTCGTAGTATTGAACTAGGTATAAAATTTAGAATAATAAATTGGCCGTAGGAAAAATTTGACGTTCACGAATTAATTCATTTAAAAAATCTAAAAAACACATTTTGAGCCCTCTTCAAGGCACACCGACGGGTTGTTTTACTACTTCTCAAGTTCATACGATATCTGGTCCAGGAGGAGTTAAAAAATATTGGTTCACCAAGCAGTTGTGAAAATAAACCCGTCAATGCTGTCGCCCGTTTTTTGAGTTCCCTTGCAAAAAACAGCTGAACCAAGTTCAGGTTTCTCCAATATCAGACTGTTCCCTCTTAGAAACCCCATAAACCAGTAGACATCTATGTTAACATTCGTACAGTTTTTCTTTTCGATAAAATCCCCATATATTGTTGCTTACTTGGGTATTGCTGATTATCACGCGGAATGATATTTTGTACATTATTATGGGAATTTTGCATTCTAAAGCTAGGCTGTGATTGTTGATCGATAATATTGGCCTGTTGGTCATAAACATCATCGAGTATATCGGTATGGAAATCGTTATGCAAATCAGTACCACTCATTATGTCGAGCAGAAATGGCTCCAAATCATCGCCAATCGAGTCCGCCTCCATATTGTTGCTACGGGAATGCTCCGAATGGCCCCCTTAAAAAAAGTCAAACTCGGGTGAACGCGGGAAATTTTTACCGGTACGGAAGGGTATACGGTATACCGTATACCAAAGTGTATAAGAATATGATCTTACCTTTTATATTTTATGTAAACAAATTGTCCGTTCTACGTTTTTATGTCTATTTAATCTGAAATAATTAATCATATTAGTTTCTGAATTTGAAGACGCATTCAATTGCAATTTTTGAAAAAAATAAAACAGAGTAAGTGTGTTATGAATCTGTTTCAGCTTTCAACTCAGACTCCTTCTTCGTCTCGGATTGCTTTTTCGGACTTTTCTTGGGACGTTTCTTTGGACTTTCGCTTTGTTTCGACTCATTTTTTCGTTTTTGCGTTTGTCTTTCTTTGACTTTCCATTGTGATTTTTCTACCCATTCACCGCTTGCTTCTTTTTCGGCCTTGATTTGTTCGTATTTTGCTTTTTTCGCTTCCTGTTTCTCTTTTTTCGCATCACGCCGCACTTGCCGGGCCTTCTCTTTGTCCGCCTTTGTTGTAGATATGCTGAGAAAATTTTGAATTAAAATCTGATAAATCTAATAGATTACGATATATTGAAAACCTATAAAAAGACCACTTTTACATCCGAATTTGAGTACATTGTACGTGCATTTTTAATGATGTCATTTTTATCTAAATTGAAACAAAAGCTTTTGATGCCTTTTTTGGATTGTTTTATGGGTCTTAGGAATACGGGTTACGTCTGCCTGTACGGATTTTGTTATAGATTACACACAGTACAGGCAGACGTAACTCCATATTTCTAAGACCCATAAACTCAATCCAAAAAGGCATCAAAAATTTTGTTTCAATTTAGATAAAAATAATTTAGGGAGAAAATGCACGTACAATGTACTCAAATTCGGATGTAAAAGTGGTCTTTTTATAGGTTTTCAATATTTCGTAATCTAGTTACAATAAAAGTGTTAAAATTAGAATTAAAATCATCCATATTTGCAAGAAATAACCAAAGTTAGATGGGAAATAGAATTAAGAAGACACAAATCGCAGTTTTTTTTTTAATATGCATTTTGTCTGCATATTTACCCAACTCAAATATGACATATCGTTTGTCAATACAGCGACAAATAAGACTGTATTTTATCTGTACTTCGCGAGATCATATAACGAGATTTTTTGGCCCGCATTTGAGCTTGGAAATTTCTCTACCAAATATAATTGAATATATAAAATATATATATTTCGTAAAACATGATGAAATATGGAGTCATTGTACAAAACAATGAAGGACAAATAAATAGATGTATTAGGAGAGTAAATAAAGGTCGTAATAATAAATATAAATGCTACGATGTTATTTGATCAAAGTTTAAACTCAATACTTATTGATAATAAATACACCAGTTGTACAGTTATCTTTCGCAAACCATCGCGAAAATGACGAAAGATAACTGAAAATAGGAGGGCAAATGAAAGATAAGTGTACATTGTGTAGCCGTATGGTTGAAATTGCGTAGGCGATGAAAGATAACTGCAAATAGGCATTACGTAACGTGCGCATATTGCGCAATACGTGTTTTTTGTACAAAATGAAAGATAACTGTACAAAAAAATCAAATAGGCATTACGTAACTCGAAAGTATTGCGCAATACGTGTTGTTTTTGTACGAAATGAAAGATAACTGAAAATAGGCGTTACGTAATCATTGGAGTCTAACGCCATTGTAACAAAACAAACTGTTTTTGATTAATTCTAGAGCAATTTATTGTTTTTTTTAGATTAAATTATGTTTTCGTACGCTCCTGATCATCCTTTTTTCTTAAAAATGCTACGAAATGCCGGCTTCAAAATACTACTTTACTGTAAAAAATGCTTGAAAAAATACGTAGGCGGATTTTTTTGGAAAAATGATGAAAGATAACTGCAAATGAAAGATAACTGAAAATAGGTAGTTTGAAAATTTTTGCTAAAACGACGAAAGATAACTGAAAATAGGCTCAAAAATGAAAGATAACTGTACGAAAGATAACTGTACAACTGGTGTAACATTATTATTGGTACAGTCCTTACTGCTTTTTCGGACGCTTTTTGGCCAAAATGGGCCGTTCTAATAGATAAATTGTGTGACCATTCTCCTAAGGACTGTACTCAGATTTCTAATTCACTTAAAGGGAAACCTAAAAAAGCCTAAAGTAAAACATTTTTTGTTCATGCACATGCTTGTTAAAAAAGTTTGTTAAAACATCAAATCTATATAAATAACACAAGCCTTTTTCGGTTATAAGGTCAAGGTTTATCGTTAATGAATTTTCAAAAAACAAATGACTTGACTAATAACTATATAAATATAAATTATAATCATTTGAAAACAGGGACTCTCCCTTGAAAAAAAAACGATTTCTGTAGAAAAAAAAGTGTCAGCGGTACTCAAGGTAACCGCCGTCAGCAAAGGACTCAGGAATGTACATCATATCATGAACTTACCATGGCAATATATCCTGATCAAAAGCGAGTTGTTTGAAACAACTAGCTGTTGTATTTTTGATATCATTTCGTTTCCAGAGTTCGCTTTCCTTAACAACGTCGAGCCATGAGGTGAGCTTATCTTTCAAACAATTCTTATCCTTTATTTGGGAGTGATTCTTCACCAGTGACCTTAAAGACACGTTTTATTTGCGAATGTATCGAAAAAATAATTTTAGGTGTAAAAAAGCTACAAAAAAAATAGCGGCTAATATTTCAGACTTTGTATTTGTATACCAGGTGGTGGGACAACAATAAAATTCGAATGAAAATTACGGAATTATGCGAGAACCTATAGCTGAATTTTCTAGCAACCCAAAGTTGAGGCTTGGGGCTTTTGGTTGGCGAAGGGTTCTAGGCGGGTGAAAAACCCCGTTTATGAGTACTTTCGCGACCACACCAATTTCTGGTACTTCCGGTTTCAACTCGGACTTCTTGTGATTTTCACTAACATCCCCAATCATTTACTTTAGATTCCTAAAAAATTCAGCTATACCTCCTCTCTGTAATTTAGTTTTGAATTTTGTATCGGACTAAAAGAAATTCCCATATGGGTGTAGCGGTACAAATCACTTATATTAGGTCTATTAACTGGAGGGCCTCTGAGATATTCTCTGAAATTAGAAAAAAACAATTGTCTCTGTGATTCGAGACAGGTCTATGTACTAAACCGTCTACTTTCATTAACTCATTTAGCTTGTCAACGTGGCAAGGACTTCAATTGGTCCTTATAATAGATTATATAATGAATGGGATTATAGATTCGTGTGGGGCCAGTCACCATTTTTGGACTTAGTTTGGATATCGAAAAGGCATCATTTAATGCAATTTTTGACTCGAGTAAAAGTCGAATCAAGTACAGGGGGTATGGCTATAAGTCCGAGCTCAAAAATGACTCAAATTTGAAAAAATGACTTGGCCCTATCCCGGCTACGGACAAGCTTGTTTTTTAAAACATTTAAAAGTAAACTTAAAGTAAACTTAAGCCCAAAACTCGGAATAAACGAAGGATCTTAAATTTCATGAAATTGACAACTTGTGCTCACTATTTGTTTTGCCTAGATTACGCTAGTGGGGTCAAATTTGTAATGTGACTCCTCAAAAAGGATTAAGTTAATTCATAGCTACCTTAAAACAACAAGAGTAATTTCTGCTTGTTTTTCTATTTTGATACATTGCGTTTGTTTGTTATCGGCGTCAACCTTCTGACACACAATCGGCAATACTTTTATCAAAAGAGTTTCATCAAACATTTCCGCCCCGACAATCTTGAGACACATATCGGCGGCGACACCCCGCCGGAATCCGTTTGTGCCACTCGTCACATTCTCGAGCAATAAATCATAATGAGGTTTGAGGGTTGAGGGAAATCTGAGACTCAAGTCTGTCATGTATTTGAGGGTCACTTTCGAGGCCGACTTTGTGAAAAAATCGCGCAGAATCGGTTCAAAGAGGGTCGCGAATTTCTGAAGGTCGTCGGCCGACGCCGACAATTGCTCGCGAACGGCCTTCAGTAGGAAAAGTGCAAGATTTTGACATAAATTTCCGTAGTCCACGGCATAACATTTCAATAAGTCTTCATTTATAACTTTGAGCAACTCAGCTACTGTTTCTAGATCGTATTCTCGGCAACATTTCTACAATAACAGGGTTTTATAAATTTAAGAATTTTTGAATTTTCAATTTCATTTTTGAATTTTTTGTTTAGGTCAAGGTCGTTTTCAAATTAGTAGACCTCAAAAATGAAAGATAAATTCCGGATTTACCTTAGCCTTACAGAACGAGTCGTTTAGAATTTTTGCTGCTTTTTTGCTGACGGTCGTTTGTATTCTAACTTTGGCACATTTAAGAAGTGGTCGCAGAAAGAGAATGGAGTGCGTGGTCGACGAATGACGAGCCAAGTAAACATCGACCAAATCCATCACGCGCAAACGAAAATTAACTTTTTGCATGTCAACGGCCGCACGTTCTTTCCGCTGAAATCGACCCTGAAAAATTTTCGTGTTTTAATTATGGCTAGATAGAATCCAATGGCAAAGTGGGAATTGGTATATACACCCCTTGCGCGGTTATATGGCCACTTTTCAGTAAACCGTCCCGATAACACCGGGAGTGGGAAAAACAACCCGAGAACTGCGCGGGCGGTGTATTATAAAGGTCGTTTTCAAATTAGTAGGCCCCAAAATTGAAACAAAAATTCCGGGAATGTGGGACTAGGTATGACCATAATTTGTTTTGCACCCAATAGAAAAATCTTGGGGTAATTAAGCGCGCCCAAAAAATAGCCGGACCTCAAACCGGAAAAACCTGGTCAAAGTACAAAAATGTCGGTTTCTCGAAAACCCCTCGGTAAAATGTGGGCCATAGAGGGGTCGTATTACATTTCTAAACAGAGGGGTCGTATTACATTTCTAAACAGAGGGGTCGTATTACATTTCTAAACACTATAATCGGAATCAGTGAGAAAAACGCTTTCGATTGGTGGGTCCAACATTCTCATACGAGTAACTTGTAATTTGACACCCTTTTTTGGGCCATAGAGGGGTCGTATTACATTTTTAGCATTTCTAAACACTATTATCGGAATCAGTGAGAAAAATGCTGTCGATTGGTCGGTCAAACATTCTGATACGAGTAACTTGTAATTTGCCCCCCTGGGGGTCACATGACACATAGGATCATTTTCCTAATGTGCTTAAAAATTCCTCATGAAAAACTGACCCAATGCCCCAAGTTAAAAAAAATTTCACACAAAGCGTCTGTATTGGAAGCAATCGTCCGTATTGAGAGTAAGGACTGTACTACCAAATCATACTATGCCCAAACAAAATAACCTACCATTGATTTAAAAGCGCTGCCTATTGCTTCGTCAATGTTCATCATTTGTTCATCAGTCATGTCTTCGAAGTCTGAATCTTCTTCCTCGGCGTCTGATCCAACAACAGCGTCTCCCATCGCTTTCTTTAGTTTTGCTTTTAACTCGTCCAGAGCTTCGTTAAGACCTTCGTCCGCATCAATTTCGTCTTCATCATCGTCTGTGGTGGATTTTTAGTAAAATCATTTTAAACATAATGGCCCCCATAAAGTATTTTGGCAGTAAAAATCAACATAGACAGCTCTTTTGAAGAAATTCCCCTTCTTCATCATTATAAATCTCTTTAGAATCACTTATATTTCAAGTGTATTTACGAAAATAAACTACAGTGACCCATTGATTTTTAGGCCCAGCAAACAAATACACCTGGGGGTCTGGCATAAGGCCAGACCAAAAAACTGCGCGAGGTCTTCAATGAAGACTCTTCTTACAACAAAAAAGACCAAGTCATGATTTTCCGTAGGCGGAAAAATGACAAAGATTATATGTCGGAAAACTAACAGGGTGCAAGATTACGTGACAAAATATAACATTTTGGCAACATAACTGTGCAAGTGGGGTAACGGTTGTACTAAAAACCCACCTTCATCATCGTCATCCTCTTCATCATCCTCGTCGCTTTTTTCGTCATTCTCGGGTTTTGCGTCATTTTCTTCATCCTCACGGTCATCATCGGAGTCTTCATCCAAATTTTCATCATCCTCAACATCCAAGGCCTCATCGGACGGATCGATCGCTTGGGCGATAAGGGAAACGGCATTATGCGTACAATGAGAAGCCATCTGTCGGAAGCAATTAACCACCATTGTTCGATTTTTCGCCGATTCTGACACCAAAAATGAGAGGAGAATTTCGACAAGGGACGCATCGTCGCACGTTTCACCCTCCACCAGATTTAAAATATCAGCCAGGAGCATGGTGCCCTCTTAAAATTATCGTCAAAAAGCAGCAAACGGATTAAAACAATTTACAAATAAAAAGTAGCTATAAGGTCAATGTAAAAAATACTGACAAAAACCGTTTTTTATATAAAAAATATATTATTTTAGGTCTAAAAATCGAAAAATGCGAACTTCGAATTAAGAAAACGAACTTTTAAGTCAACAACGCTGAAATATATATCTTTTAATTCAGGCCAAAGAATTATTTGACCTTAAAACCATACTGCGTGTAAACGCTTTAAAAACTTATCCATAGGCCAAAAGAAATTTCTTTGTCAAAAGACATTTGTCTTCATTTTTTCCTATAGGATCCTTTAAAATTAAAAATGTATCATTTTTAACGATTGATACGAACAATTCTTTACCTTGTCTTCGATCCGTAAAAATACTGAGCGCGCATTGATAGACCAAAGGAGTTACGATTTTAGCGAAAACATGCGATTTTATGGTTTGTTCCAGGGATCGCATTCTTTGCCATGTATCTCGTGTGGCTTCGTCCAATTCAACCGCCAGCTCGATTCCCTTCTGTGCCATACACGTACAAATAAATTCGACCAATGCTGGCAACAAAAATGCTTGATCTGTATTGATCAAATTTTGAAGGGCAAATATCAGATCACTTCGTTCCTCTTGGATTTCTTGACGGTAAACCTATAAAAACGTCAAGTGAAGCCAGAAATTTAAGCATGGATGAATCAAATCTGATTTAAAATCTCATTATAATGAGATATAGTCTATAATTTATAACACCCCGGAATTTTAACCCCTTAAGACGCCTTCAACTAAATCACGTATTTCACTTTTAGTAGAAAAACACAATTAATAATTGTTATTATACGGATAGAGTAAATATCAACAGTTGTCGTCGATCATACCTTAAATTCTTCGATCGTACACTTTTTGCTTCGTTTTGTCACTTTGAAAAATTCCGAGGCAACCAGTGTTTGCAGTATACGTAAAATTAACGTGTTTGGAAATGGACTTCCCCGATGAGCCATGGTCAAATTCGCTAAGAGCCATTTGCGCGTTTCGGCCGTCGTCCCAATATTTATTTCGAATTTTGTATCAGAGCCCGAATTCCACGTCTCAATCCACCAATCAACGAACCACGATTTATTGTCAGCGTTCAGATTTTTAACAATGGCCGCACATATTTTCTGTTGTCGTTTAAAAATAGCTTGGGGCCCAAGCCGTTGACCAAATACTCGGTTTGGACTTCGAGAAACCGATAATTTCTCATTCTGACCGGTAATAGAAATCGGTTTATTGAGCGACCGGAAAATTATGGTCTAGGAGAAGTGTCGGTCTGCGGCTGTTAAACAACACACTCATAAAGTGATCGCTAACTAAATTGTGCATTTGAAAATTTATTTTAATTTTTTAAACGACCTTTGTTAGCGGTGTAAAGTTAAATAGAGTGGCGAAGATTAACCGCTGTCGTTCGGAGTCGGAGCGTGAGACAACATCGCCCAGTAGAACACAAAACTCCTCGGCCTGCTTGAAAAGGAAGCGTTCTTTTGAAACCAAGCTGTTTCGGGTTAAACGGGCTGCTTCGCCACTCAAAAGTGCGACGATCTGGGTGGCATCCTGCGCCAACGGTAGACAGAATATGAGTGCTAGGATGAAGATTAAGTAAGTTCATATAACGACTTTTTTCACCGTTCCATTAATTGTCGAGTCTACTCTTCGGAAGGGTCAAATTTGGGGTCAAATTTCCAGTTTGAGAGTTTGAAAATAGCATAGTCATGACGCCGTAAAAAAATCAGATCGAATGAGTACAATAAAGGCCCATTTCAAGCAAGTTGTAATTTGACACCCCCTCTAGGGTGTCACATTACAAAACTGACTTCAAAAATGAAATCAGGACCTTTATTTCTTGAACTGGCCAAGTTAAGACCTTATTACGGAGCAAATCTCAAACCTTGTAACTTATAACCAGCCCCTGTAGTGCAATTATCTTGGCAAAAAATCTAGTTTGGTAATATTTATAATTCTATAAAACTTACCGTGCATAACAACATATTTCTTTTCCCAGGTCAATCGAGGCACATCTTTCTCATAAAACTGCCAAAAATCTGTAAAACTGTCTGCTCGAAGTGCAATTGAGCAAACTAGGTCGACAAGTGGATGGCGCTTTGGATGGCGTCCCGTAGCCGAATTTAATAGTGCTTTAAGTTTCTCGAAATTTTTGGCATTTTGTTTTTCGCTTTTTACATTTTCTTTCTCTGTGATAATATCGACGGAGCCCCAAAAGAGGCGAAATTGCTCGTCGGCGATAAGTTTAAGTTGTTTTAGTCGAAAGAGGAGAAGGGCGAGATCCGGATCGGTTGTTAACTCGGGTCCGATTCGGGTCAAGTGCTCATTGATCCGCTCCCGTAATGAAGGAGTTATTATTTTTTCGTCTGCAACAAGGTGTATATAGACTTTTTTTCTTAGTTTCATTCATAAGTTTTTTTTAAATGTTAGGACCAAACAGGATTTCCTACTCAATGTACCGGTCAAAATACAAAAATATCGGTTTTCTGGAGAACCAATGGGTAATATTAGTTTTTATTTAGGCCATAGAATCAATTTTCCATGGAGAATTGTTTAAGCCCAAAAAAATGATCATATGAGTCATATGACTCTCAGGGGTCAAATTACAAGTTGGTCGTATGAAAATGGAAGACCACTTTTTAGGGGATTAAAAAATAAAGCGCGGATCAAAATACGGCACTACTTATACCTTGTCCGACACTTGAGGCTTTTTTATTTGGATTTCTGAGCCTTCTCAATACGGATGATTGCTTCCAATACGGACGCTTTTTATGAAAAAATAAACCCAAAACAGTCGAAAATGAACACTCTAAGACAATTCACGTCAATACGGCCGATATTTTCGCGAATCAAATACTTCCGTATTGGAAGTAAGGACTCTATTGTCAATTTTAATTAAGCACGTCGTTTTGCTCATATACACTTGTATATTATACACCTTAACCTGCGGTACACGTTAATTGTTCAAGCAACAGTTCAACCGACAACTGGCGAAGATATGCCCTAGAGCGTACAATTTTGAAGAGCTCACCCAAAACCTGGGCGAAAATTTCGGCACTTTCGGTAACACGCTGTGATTTGATGAGGGCGGCGAGACAAAACGTACGGCCAATGATGATACCCTTTATATTATCTTTGTCTTTTGCCTCGTCCAAGTGCATTCGCATTTTTTCCAAGACATCTTCTGTCTGGATTGCACTCACTTCGGACAATAAACTTATCAGACCGACGCAAAAGCCTGGACGAGACCATCCTTTGTTTGCCGCAAGACCTGAATTACGTCTATCAGTTAACACTGCCTTTGAAATCTTATTGGGAGCGGTGGTTATAACTTATAACTTATAAGGACTATGGTAAAAAAAGACCATACAACGTTCTAACCATCTGTACCTGGTAGAACTAACACATGATATTAGTCATATTTTTTTTTTGCATTTGTCTCAAAATAACTTGGGTAATAATGGGTAAACCTGGACAGAAAGTGACTAAAACTTGGACAACAAACGGTTGAAATTTCGTTTATACAAATATAATATTTCGATAAACGAAATTTCACCCGTTTGTTGTCCAAGTTTAAGGCACTTTCTGTCCATGTTTACCCATTTCCCCCAAAGTTTTCCCCATTTTTGTTCAAGTTTTTCCCCAAGTTCTAACCATTTTTTTTCCAAATTTAACCCGTTGTCTTATCCGATTCCGCAATTTTACCAGAATTCGGTTGAGCGGGATTTTGAGACCTGGTTAACACACATATCGTTGGTGAACCCGTGTCTAACCCGCGAGTAAAATAAAGGTTTGGAATCTAAGTGCCGGCCTTCGATTCGGGGGGTTAAGCTCAATAATAATTGAAAGGGGCAATCATTTCAAAAAGGGGCAACTAACCCTTTATAAACCGGTCGATGCAGTATTCAATATCCTGCTTTCTCTTCTCCTCTTCAATCTGTTCAACTTGAAGTTGTTTAACGAATTGCTGCGCGCTATCGACGCGCTTTGACGCATTACGATCTGCGATTAAGGGGAAAAGCGATAACATACTTCGCTCCTCATTACTTTTCATTATTCTAAAACGATTTCCTTTCTTAAAAAAAGAAAATATATAAATATATCTTTCTAAGAAATTTTGAAACAGGATGCACGAGATGCACATACCTTAACAGACATGATAGCGATTATTTCCAAACATGCACATTTTGCCTGTTTTAAAGTGAAAGTAACGAACATAAAATTTCAATTTTTCTTCTACTACTCAGCCTTTTACATGAATTTTCGCCGTTTTCCCATATTTTCTAGATGGCTATATTCGAGTTTTTCGACGGAGGAAAATCGAGTTTGGCTATCTAGAAAATACGGAAGAAAAAAGGCGGAAATTGGTGTAAAACACTGTGTACCAGGGTGTCTAGTGGTGTAAAATGAGTTCTAAACCTAAAAATAAAGCACAAGACTAAACGTATATCAAATCTAAGTAAAATTTATACACCCCCTAATCAGTTATACTAACACTGGCTATCTTAAGACTTTTTAGACCAATTCGTATCGGAATTTTCAATTATCTTTCCAAACGCTCTACCCAATTAAGTTAAACAAAATACAGTTATTTAAACATTTTCGGAGTAAAATAGTTGTTAGTATAACTGTAATATACTAAACTTTCTAATACTACCTGCTTAAAGTAACATCTAAAAAAAACAAAAAAAACTGTTACTTAAAGCAGGTAGGTGGTTATATTAAGCGTTGCTTCATTCTTACGGCCAAAACTAATTTTAAACACGTAGGCAATCTGATAGTACATGAAAAATTCGTCTTGAAGGTTACATAACTTCTACTCTAGAAAGGCCGAAATGGCGTGTTACCAACAATTTTGTCAATAATACAGTGAAATAAATTGACAAAATCATATAAATATGTATTGTTCTAATAACTCAAATATGAAAACGACATGAGAAGTATATTTTTGAAATTTAATCTAAATTTTGGAGCGCCATATAAATTGCTTTCACGGAGCTCTTATGCAAAAAAGGCAGTAAATTCAATTGTGAAAAGTAAGTAAAGTGTCTTGCATTGATTTTTCCTAATATGAAATGTGACACATATATCAACTACCGGTAATATGACACCCAGCTCTAGAAAGGGTCTGGATTTTTCTTTTTAATTATATACCCGTATATTACAGACCTCTATTTGTCATTCTTAACATAACAGTCGATATCCTATTAAGCGAAGCGGAGTGTATTTACAAACCGACAAATTCGATTTTTTTATAAACCAAACTGTACAACATTCTTCCGGTTTAAATTGTCAAGTGCGTTTCCAGAGATAAACGCTAAGGGCGCTGCGGTCTTTCAGAGAAAACGATTTGTAATATATATATATAAATATGGAATTACATTGTTTTAGAAAAATCCCTAAAATGGTCGGGCCATTTTTGTATTTTAAACTCGTTGACTGAGCCGGAATACGCTTGAAAATCCAAGCTTCTCGAACACGTTTTCTAAAATTGTTCAAGGTGCGACATTATTCAATAATTCTGAACTTGGGTTTGAGGGGCCCAGGGAACTTAAAACAGACGTTTGATTATTAGCAGGCCACAATATTGAAAATAAAAAATCCACAAGTGTGGGGTACGGTCAGTGTTCCGAAAATGCGACGAACGCTATCGCCAAATTGGGGGGTTTTCGGAACACTGGGTACGGTATGACCATAATTTTTTTACAACAACAGAAAACATTTAGTGTTGTGGGTTGCAAAACAGTATGGCCATACCTAGTCCCACAGTCATAAAATTTGCATTTCAATTTGGTGGCCTGCTAATTTGCAAACGACCAGAATGATCACAATAGTTTTTTTACAACTATTAGTTCAAAATCCGCCAATCTTTAAATATGACCCGAGTCCGAGACATCAAAATCGATAATTCTCAAGGCAAAACAATTCAAATACTTTTCGTGCATTGCCCAAAAAATATAATGAATGAAGGAAACACGAATACAAGAAAATTGGCGTTGACAAAAAAAAACGTTGACAATCTTTTTACGGTCAGATACATTTCCAAAAGGCTGGAAAATTGGTCGTAAAAAACAATTTTAATTATTTCTAAGTTTTTCAATCAGTGCCGTCAGAGGAGGATGATTGTGTTGAGTGTCGCCGACGTCGCGCAGCTGGAGCCTTTTCGGGCGTCTTTTTGCGACGAGGAGAGCGAGATTTGTCGCGACCGGGACCACTATCGCGACGCCTGGCCCGAGCCGGCGATTTTGACTGCTTGCGAGGCGGACTTTTTCGTGGTGATCTAAACATTTCGGAATTAACAATTTGACGGATTATGAAAAAAAAACGGTACTCAGGGAGCGAAAAGTAAGAGGCCATAAGTGTACACGAAACAGTTACACTGATTTTGAGGGCACCACGCTAAATTTTAGATAAATTTTCGATTCAATTTTAGATAAAATTTAGCACCAAGTTATTTTCAGTTACAATTTGATACAAAAGGACATCCTTTGAAAATGACCTGGGACCCTTAATACCGAGTCAGAAAAAACGGACCATACAATTTAAATTGCTAAAGCTGTCTTTTTTGTAAATATAAATACAGTACCTTCGACGGTAACGGTCAGCGCGCGTTGGTTTTACAATCGTTACCATTACTTCTTGACCGTCAATTTGACCTCCGTCCATATACTGAATAATATTTTACACACAAATCGTAACGTGAGAAATTAGCGGTCTAATAATTAATTCCGCTAGAGCGGTTACATCAGCCGATATCAGTTTGACCAGTGCAGAGTTACTTGGACTATAGTCATTATACCTTTGCAGCTTTTGTCGCTTCCTCGGTTGTTTCATATTCAACAAGTGCCATATGTCGAAACGTAAAAGACATTCCTGAACCACCCGGCATATCAACATTGGTAATTTTACCATAAACTCCAAATATTTCCAGAATGTGGTCGCGCGTTATGTTTCTAAATAATTCGTTTACAGGTGCGACTTGAGGAGCTTTTTTACCGCCAACACAAAAATTGTTCTTTGTTAGTATGTACTAACACTGTAGTACACAAAAATTGTTCTTTGTTAGTATGTACTAACACTGTAGTACTAATACTGTAGTATTCGGGCCCTGGAATGGTATCTTTCACCCGCTTATAAATATAAACAAGTAATTACTTGTCAAAATCCGGGTGGTATCTCCAAAATGCGACTTTGACCGGTTATAAAAACTGATAGGTTAAAGATATCACCCAATAACCCTGTTACTAGCCCCATCATTTTGGCGTCATTTACTATTAAAATCAAATATGCTTAGTTTAACATGTTTAGTCAAATAGGAACTCCTAAATAGGAGTTAACTTAACTTTAAGTACATATTGGCTGCAGACGCTAAACAAACTCGTTATTATATTTTTACCTTGTAAGCTTAGTGATGTTAATCTTTTTGGGCTCTGGTGGAGGAGGAGTTGGAGTTCGTGATCGTTTTCGTCGAACAGGCGTTCTTGATCGTTTTGGTGGTGTACGGCGTGGTGGAGGCGATCGGCGCCGGGCTGGAGAGCGACGGGCAGGTGGCGAACGCTTGCGAGATCCAGAACGGCGTCGAGCTGAAGTTTAAATTTATATTTTATTACTTTAGTAATAATTTTATTAATAATTTTCATAAACATTTTTGGTCGAATTTACCTGGCGAACGACGTCTTGGACTTGGTGATCGACGTGGAGGACTTCTGCGTCTCCTTGGCGAGGGACTTCGGCGACCTCCGCGCCCTCTAGGTGAGGGTGACCTTCGACGTGGTGATCTTCGACGGGGTGAAGGTGAACGACGTCGGCGAGCAGTAAACGATGGGGAACGGCGGCGGCGGGCAGGAGGCGAGCGGCGGGGACTTCGACGCTTGGGAGAAAATGACGGCGAGCGTCGATTTCTAAAATATATGTTATACATATATGTTACATATACATAAATATATATACATTTCGCTAAAGCTCAGACTACATTATAGTTGTTATGTGAACTTTTTACAGTCTAAAATTTACACGCCAAAAGTTAGGAAAAAATAAATATCATATTCGTGATGGTAATTATGAATCGTAATTTATGATAATCTTATTGAAGTTCAATCTTATTGAAAATACAATTGTAAAAAAATACACAAATAATTTTGATTTAAACGTAATTCATGCTTAATTTTTTACCGTCTGTTTGCTGGGCGACCTTTGCTTGGAGACCGAGATGATCCGGACGAAGACGATGAGCTGGACGAAGAACTGGATGATGATGACGAGCTAAACAAGTTTGTATGGTATATTATAATTTAAGTAAACCAAATAAACAATTCAATATCTGAGACCCCAGAGGAGTGAGTTAAGGCCAAAAACACATGATTTATAGGGTTTTTTTTCGTTTGAACATTTAAAGACACAAAAATTCAAAATCAATGCGTCATATGCTTTCGATGTGTGGGTCAAATATTCATGTATGACTAAATTGTAATTTCACCCCTTTTGGGAGTCAAATAACATTGTAACACTATAATATAGTGACTATATTATGCTTCGACGCAAAAACCAAATAACCCCTTAACATAAATGTTAAGAAATTCCGTTATGTTATACATTTTTAGTATTTGATAAACTTCGATTTTCAATTACTTAACCAAACGCCCTTCCCCATTATGTTAACAAAATTACATTATGTTTACTCGGCTGAAATATGGGCAGACAAACCTGGAACTAGAGGACGACGAAGCACCCCGTTTTCCCCGCCCACGCGATCTCGATCGAGACCGTGCCATTTTTAGTGATCTATCCCAATCTAAAAATAAAGCAAAACATCAATACTTTTCAATTAATATATCCGTGAATGGCAACACAAAAAAAAATTATTGAAGAGTGCAGAATGGGAATATCACTTGAAGAAGTAATTTACACGATTTCCCCATCGCTTTCGGAAGTCAATTTTAACCAGCTCGGACGAGCACTCCAACTGGGCACATATTTCATCCATTGGGCATGTGCCGTTAACAAACTGTAATCGGTCGTCAGTTGGGTCCACTTGTGAATCCGTTCGCTCACTGTTATGAGTTTCGTATTAATTTGTGTATAAGGTAAAAAATATTGATTGTCGAATGGTTATTTTAGGTCTTGGTTATATAACAGGAAAGTTTTGAAAATTTTTTGGCTTATTCATAAATGAATTTCCACCCGCAAACATTCGTCAAACTCGATATTTCTGACTTTTGCACAAAATTTGTTATTTTTTTTTTTAATTCTAAAACTCATCTTTCTTCATCTTTAAATTCGGTAGGTTCAATATGAATGGCGGGATATTCTTCGAGAAGTCGTATCCATCCTTCAATTGTAGCGTACTGAATCAGCTTACGAACGTCACAATAACGAATTATTCGGGGGTGGTGATGAAGCACTTCACCCAAAGTTGCCTCACCCGGTTTTTATATATGAACTCAATACACCACCTACGCAGTTATCGTGCCTGAATTCCCGCTTGGATCTTTAAACGCATATCTTTATAAGTTTTGCCCAGTTATGAGGCCAATATTACGTAAGAAAATATTTTTATATATCGGTGAAAGATGATACCTTTGAAACATAAAAAAAACCGTGCCTGTTCTTCATCGATTGAGTGATTTTCAAATGTTTCATCTTCTTCACTTACATATGGCACTTCGCCACAGTCATGAACCGCATCGTCGGATACGGGGGTCACCACCTCGGCTTCTTAAAAAACCCGTTTTTATTTTTAAAATCAACGAAACTGTATATATCGCGCTAAAACTTTCCATCGTGAAATTTTCGGAACATTAGTAAGCAGTAGTTTAAAAAAAATCGTCTTGTCTTGGAGGAGATAGGAAACGGATTGATCCCTTGTAGTTAAAAAATCGTCTTTAAAATTTTATTTTTTCACTATTACGATAATCTCAGTCTCCTTTTAGATGAAACAATTTAATTTAATAATTACACTCGTATATGACGGTCAATACGTTAAATGGACGGTATAAAACGTACTAAAATAAGTAAAGACGTTGTTGATTATAAGTTCAAGGTCTAAAAACTAATTTAAAATTATAACCTTTTAACGAAATTGGACTGTCCCGAAAATAAAAATTCAAAAAGACATAATTTTATAGAAAAAACTGTTAAAAAGACCTGATTTATCAGTTTCTATAAAAATGTCCTATGGGGGAGGCGATCTTCGTCCAACAAAAAAAAACATGATTTATGTTGAAAAAACTGTCTTAACCTTAATGCAACAAACTCACTTGACCTTATAGCGGTCAAAATGGCTGGCCTTAAAACCAACAACGCCTCTTATAAAAAAAAAGTTGATGTCAAAACGACAAAATAACCTACCAAGTTCTCGTCCGCTTTGAATGTGACCAGGGGGACTAGTCAAGGCACACAAAAATTTGAAAATGTCGTAAAAGCTGACTTCGTCCACTTTTTTGTCACTAGTCGAAATTCGTCGTTTTCGCGCGCTTATTTCACTAATTCCACCACGCCGAATATAACAATGGTCTACAATTTCGGTCGCTTCACCCCGACGTCTTCCGGCGCATTCCTGTTGAACGATAACATAACATTTTATTTTTGGACTACCATTCATAACTATGACTACTTATTAAATTTACTATGAATACTTATTAATTTGTTTTAGTCAAATTAACGCATCGTAATTTAAAATGTGTTGGTAAGACCAAAAAATTAATTGATCTTATAACCAGTGTTGGAATCCTTGGGAAGAACACGATCGTTGGCCAACTTTTCCAACACTGCTTTTTATGTACTACCTGAAAAAATCGACCACTAAAATGTTTTCGACCATAAGCACTTAAGTTCTGAAACAAAAAGTTCAAAAATACATAATTTTATTAAAAAAAAAGTGTTAAAATACAAGAATTATTTATGGAAGTTTTCTATGTAAAAACGAAAATGTTCCAGCGGGGCTTACCCCCTTACGTGTTAAGTTATCCAACTTTCCTTGGTAATGAAACTCTTATATAAATCCGTCAATTTTGAAGTCGTCCGATATCGGTTTGAGTATTTAAAGATTGAATCAAGTCGACACATATCAGCATAAACCAGATCCCGTACTGTCCGACAGGCCAATAATGTTGAAAATTTTTGCCCACAGAGTTTTTTCACGTGCGTCTTACCGTCAATGAGCGAAATAATCTCCTGGGCGGTTAAATCCTCATACTCGACTGGACCGGCAATGTCCGGATTTAATACGGGGACATGGTGAACGTGAACATCGACCGGCATTTGACGCGGCGGGAAAACGCGCAAATAAATTCGATTTGCCGAGTTAACCTTATAACTTACTTCTCCATGCGCCTTTATTTGGTCGAACACGGCCTTATTATGGTTTGGCAATTTTTAGAAATTGGTTGGCGATCCTTAAAGTTGGTACTGGAACTTTTACTTTGAAGGCACCAGTTCATTTTGGAAAACCTTTTTTTATTAAACATCAAATTGATTTTTTTTTTTTGCTTTCGTCATGGCACTTTTTGAAAATAAATCTGCAAATCAACTTCAACAGTTTTTTGACCTAAAAAAGGGCGGAAATTGAGCATTACAGTTGTTTGACATATATCGTTACAACTCATATCATAACAGTTTTAGAGATGTGAAAGTGTTACGATATGAATTTAACAACTGTATAAGGTGAATAAAACATATCTTGAAAACCATTTCTTTAAGAGATGAGGTATCCGCGTCGCTTTTTCGGCCTTTGGAATACTGGATAACCAATTGTAATCCATTTCTAAATCCTTCATATCCTGGGCGAGTTTCTTGACGAGTGGAGCAAGTGGGGAGGATCGAAATTGATCCAGGTAGAACGCATCATGATCCCGCCACCGCAAAACAAATCCAAAATTAAACTTGAATGCATTTCGATGGTACTGTTCACTAACCACCGACTCTGGGCATGATATAATTTTGTAATGGTATTTCACGGAATCATCGCAGTTTGGGGGTTTACGCAGTTCGTGCGTTTTAACGGTCAGCACCTTATATTTTAGTTGAAATTAGCATTCTCCCCATCTCTCACTTTGAAATTTATTTTAATTAATGACGTCTTTTAGGTGTAAATGAATATTTTTTAGATGATTGTTTTGCAAAGTGAAGCTAAAAATATAATATTTGTTTATAACCGAGCTCTTTTTACGATTAGGTCTTCTACGCCGATAAATTGACCGGTTAGATTGCGAAAAACGGCGGTTTTGTAAATACCGGTGATTTGTCAGCGTACGAAAACCTATTCGAAAAAAATGTTCTCTTATAAACAACAAATTTTTTAGTGTTTTTAGCTTTTTTTGTTCACGACTTTATCTTATCGAAACTGTGCTAACGAGTTTGAGACGCGTTAAAAAAAACGCCAAATAATTTTTGTTTTTGAAAAAAAACATTACAAAAACAACTTTTTCAAATAAATTTCGAAACACTGGAGTGTTGGAAAATCATTTTGTTTTTCAAAAATTCCACAGGAGAAAAAAAATAATTGCAACGAATCCTTTCCACGAAGTTCATCCCTCGGAATTAAAAGTTTCGGAAATAATATTGTTGAAAATGTCGACGGTAATTCTCCTTCTGGGTGTTGGTGTTCTTAATTTCGGTTAATTGTTTTTGTTTAAATTTAACATGTACACAAATAGCTATTTTTACATACATTTTGTAAACTTAGATCGCTGAAAAAAAATTCCCTCATTCAAACCCGATATTTATAATCAAAAAACAGCATTAAAATTTAAAAAAAGACAAAAATCACTAATTGTATGGATTTTTTGGTGGAAGGTCCCTAGCCTACCTAGTTAACGGGTACGATTGTCAGATTTCAAGGTACCCGTTAACTAGGTAGGGACTGTACCAAAAATTGACAAGTTGTCGGTGACAAATTGTCGAAATTTAAAATTCCCATTTATCTCAAACATGGAGGTTGTCCAAATTGTCGTATTTCCAAGTTGTGTTTAAATAAACAGATAAACAACTTCACTACTTATTTTTGGTGTTGAATCAATACTATTGAGTTTAATTTCCGGAAAATTTTAAGTCTAATAAACGGAAAATCAATATGACTGGTCCTTATATTTATTTTAGTATGTTGCCCACAGACTTCGGGTTTTAGCTTCTGGGATAACATTTTTTGAAAAATTCTCTGTCATAAATTTAGGAGTCCAAATTCTTGCTATTGTACTCATCATTTTACATGAATTTCCGCCGTTTTTTCTTTCGTTTTTTCTAGATATCCAAACTCGAGTTTTTTCCACACGTCAAAAACTCGAATATCTCCTTCTAGAAAATGCGGTAGAAAAGATGGCGGAAGTTCATGTGAAACGCCGAGTAGTACATCCTATTAAAATAATCCTAATTCTTCTTATTACCACGATTTCCCTGATATATTTTACAAAAAAAATAATTAATTTTATAATATTTTATGAAAAATAAAATATTATTGGTTTATATAATTAATTATTTTGTTGTATACGAAAATTTTATTTTATCTGACAAGTAAAATCAGCATAAAAAATATATCAGGGAAATCGTGATCAGAAGAATAGGGATTATTTTAATAGGATAACTTAAGTGTGCGAAGATTGCGAATTTGACAAAATCGAGAATCGTTAACATAACAGCATAGTGTAATAAATTGGTAACCGAAAGAGCCTAAAATTGCACCGACATTATTATCAAATCGAGCATAAAATATCGAAACTAGAGGCATATCGGAAACGAAATCTTCCAGATCCATTCTCTAAACTTATTTTTCATCCGATTCGAGTAGTTCGACCACAAATAATGAATTTAGATCTAATAACGTCAACAACAACTTCTTTCAACGTTTTTTTCGTTGTTTCAATATTTT
>SCLG01000036.1:986728-1005871 GCA_004367875.1 Oikopleura albicans
CGATCCTCCTATCACTTTACTGCCCTGACTCACAAGAAACATTTTTTTGTAAAAAAATCTTATTTATTTTATTTTAGGAATCGTTATTTTTTATATTTTGAAGTATTAGAGAAAATACACGCGGTAAATCTCAATACGAAATTCCGCCGTACGAGTTCTTAGCCCTGAAAAAAATGTGCTGAAATTTATTTTATTTTTTTGATGAAGAATGATCATTATTAATGATTCATTAATGATTGAACATGATGAAATTGACAAAATATGATCAATAAATTTTTTTTTAATTCCAAAATTTCAAACCAAATTTGGTTCCCATTAAGTTCGTACAAAAATGAATAAACAAGATTTCATATACATACTGCAGTATACTGGTGTATTACGCAGGGTGCGCCATTATGTTTCACAAAAATTCGAAAAATATTGAAACATAATGGCCCCAGCGGGAAAAAAGTGAAACATAACGGCGTAGGGCTTAACTTATAAAGATATGTGTTTGGGGAAAATATTTCCTCAAAAAAAGTGAAACATAACGGCGCATAAATTCATAACTATATATATATTTTTAACTGATAAATTATAATTTATTGACCAGTTTGCTTTTCTCGGCTTTGTACAGAAGCTGCTGTTATTAGACAGATTATTTACGCAAAAAATTCCAGCTATTCCGCTTACGACTTTTTTAATATGTCATATTTTTTTTATAAATTTCATATTTTCAGATCTCTAAGTATGGCGTCACGTACCCAGAACGGCCTCCCTATTGCTACCATGTTGTCAGATGGCCCAAAGTCAGTTGGAATTTTGTTTTGCGTCGAATGTAACAACATGTTGTACCCAAAAGAGAACAAACAAGAACGACAACTGAACTACGTATGCCGAAACTGTGGCTATGCGACAGAAGGTATATACATTTTATACATCATTAATGGAACTTTTTTAACGAAATAATCATTTGGAATTTGAAATAACCCTTAACTCTGAAGCACTCGCCATTTAAACATCTTTATGTTAAAGTTGTATGTTTAGCGGAGAACCCATGTATTTATGTAAATAAAATTATCTCCGAAATGGACGAGCTGGTGGGTATTGTACCGGAAGTGTGTCACGATCCAACTTTGCCCCGAACCGACGATCATCAATGTCCGAAATGCTTCAATCGTCGCGTGTGTTTTTTCCAATCCATGTTGGTCAAAACGCAGTCAATGAAACTGTTTTATTGCTGCCAAGCTTGTAGCCACCGATGGACTGATCATTGATTCTGTAGACTGTTACGCGTGTTATATTTTTTATATAAGGAAAAAGTGTTGTTTTTGGTAAAAAAAAATGGGAACCGTAACATTTGAATTTTAGCCATGTTTGTTACCGTAAGGGGTCCTTCGATGTGTAACCATTTTATGTGAATAGGCACGTTTTGTCAGACATGCCTTTTTTCTGGAAAAAACTCCAAATTATGTTTCAAAGGATTTTTCAGAAACAAATATTTCTTTAAAAAACCTCCGTATTTTGATATGCACGTTTTTAAGAAATAAATTTTCCATAAAAATCCTTCGAAACATAATTTGGAGGTTTTTCAAAAAAGGCTTGTCTGAAAAACGTGCTTTAAAGGTAAAGCGATATTTACATGAAATCGGTACACATCGAGAGACCTCTGGTTTCACCAGGCGTATCCTGTTTCTTTTTATATCTTCCGTATAAATAACGTGTGGGTTTGAGCCTGAATTCAAATGTTGGGTTATTTATTGGCGTTTTCGTTAATTTTAGCACACCAGCTTTCAATATATGCGTACAGTAACGAAGTGGTTAACATTTTAATTTAATATGCAAGTTTGTAGGCTTCAGCAACACATTTTTATTTTTCGAAATCGCTCTTTTTTGTAGTCGCTCTCTTTTCGAAATCGCTCTCAGATGAGGTAGTTTTTTTTCAATAACATATATATCTAAAACGCAGAAGCGTCGTAGGAAATATCTATGAATATGATCCGGATAATAAGTGAATTTTTCGGACCTTACCGGTCAAAAATAAACTGGAAATAAACCGGCTCACCTTTTACCACAGAAAATCATATTTATAATTCTTTCCTACAAATTTGCTGTGATTTACATTAAGTTTTTGTTAATAACCTAACCTTATATATCTTAAAAAAAACTACCATACGTTGACGCCAATTATCTCGTTTTAATTCATTTTAAAGCCAATTTTCGTTTTACAATACGTATTTGTCAAAACGGCCGGTATTACTGTAAGACTAATCTTGCCTAGAATTTCAAGGCACACACGAAATTAACTGTTTTGTTTTGCTTTTTTTCGTATTTTACCACATTGCTTTAAAATTTATAAGAAATTAGGAAATAAAGGAAAATAAACGAATTTATCGTGCTACTTTCTTTAAAAAGGTACAACGTGTAAAACAACTAAAAAAACGCTGAAATGGGATAATGTTCGCGTTCAGCGCGACCTAAAAAACTTTACCAATGGATTACGTATAATTGATCATAAATGTATTTCGGATAAAGTATAATTTGATACAACGTCGAAATTGCCGCACATTTTTTGCCCTTTTCAACGTTGTTCATTTTTGTGGAGTACATAAGCCCAGTTCTGATTTTCCCCAGAAGTTCCGCCAATCTTTGGTTTTTTTTAGGCGCTAATGAAATAAACTGGTAATATTTCATCAAAAATAAAGTGTACAAGAGAAAATTACGTTCAGGAAATATAACGTATTTTTGGTTTAAAGTAGACTTTAAAAAAATAGTTTAAAGTATGAGGGTGAAAAATAATATCGTTCAAAAGTACGCAACATTTGTGGCTTTTTCAAAGTTTGACACTTTACATGTTGTACTATTCAAGAAAGTATCTTTGTCTTATGTATGTTTTATTTGCAGTTTGCATCATTTCACCCGCGGTCCAAATTCGATTTTAGAATATTCTGTAAACCAATTAATTCTTGATATACTTACTTTAAAATTTTTAGGTATATCCAAAAAAACTTTACGTATAATTACAAAAACAATTTGACATTGTCAGGCCAGGGTCATGGGCCAGTTCAGGTCAGGGTCATATGAAAACTATCCATTGGTCCAATGATATGAACAACTTTTGAAAAATTGTAATATCAAAAAGTGATCATGGAAAAATGTAATTTGACCTCGATATGACCCTTTAAAATGGGTCAAATTTCAATTTTGTTGTCCGATAATCGAAACTATTTCGCGTACTGATACCGAATATATTGTTTTTAAAATTTAAAAAAATACCATCAAGCGTTCAGATAAAAAAACGAATCTAGTAATTTGGCTTAATTAATTTTCAACCTGAACTGGCTAGCGCGGCGAGTACTCCGAACGGACATCATGGACCCGCCTCAAAAGTTTGAGTAGCACATGTTAGATTTAGAACGTTAAGGACCTTAAATTTAAGGGCCTAAATTCGCTGACTGGACGTCGGGTAGCCGCAGTAAGATATGTTATGTAACACAACTTATGTTGTACATGACAACATAGAATATGGCGTAGTTCAATTAGGATAACCAAAACATTATTGGCTAATGGCCAATATTTTTATCCCAAAATAACTACCTTAATTTTGGCTTTTACTCAATCGAAATGACCTAATTTAGAACAACAATTTATTGAGTCGATCGAAGTGTGCTCCAAATTGGAGCATCCAATGGGTATCAGAGTACATAATTTTAACTGGTGACATGTGTATTTAGAACAGTGACGTATTTACCTAATTTTTCCAAAAAAATTACACCGGTTTCTTAGTTCCAGTTCATTGATCGATAATTTCGTAGAATTGTGCAATATTTTTGAATAAAAATATATCTTTCGACACACCCGATTTAGTTTGTTACCAAATCAACGAAATGTCTTGTACGGTGATCGTTTATTATTATTAACATCACTTAATTGTTCAGCAATTTATCTACGGTCCAAATTTAAATGTTTGGTCGATTGTACTTTACGAAGTTTACAAAATACATTTGTAAAATTCGAATTATGTTTGGCCTGGTTTATATCCAATTAATGTCTATTTATGTATCATTGTACATAGCGCCGGTTATTTACGATTGCACATCCCGCCAGTTATTTGGGCCGCCGCCCGGCCCCAAATAAGTGGCGTGATGTGCAATCGTAAATAAGTGGCGTTATGTACAATGATACATAAATCCATTATGTTCACTCTTTTAGTTAATGAACTTATTAAAGGAAACGTATTACAGGGAACGTTTTAAAGGTACTAAATTGTATGGTGTAATGGTATGTTCCTTCGCCGCGTCGCATGGCTTGATACGTGAAAATAGAATATAAAAATTGAGGCGATCTTCCGCCAAAAATGTCTTGCTCACTCTACTGGTCTAAAATAAAAATTTTGAACTTTNTATTTGTATCCCAAAATAACTACCTTAATTTTGGCTTTTACTCAATCGAAATGACCTAATTTAGAACAACAATTTATTGAGTCGATCGAAGTGTGCTCCAAATTGGAGCCTCCAATGGGTATCAGAGTACATAATTTTAACTGGTGACATGTGTGTTTAGAACAGTGACGTATTTACCCAATTTTTCCAAAAAAATTACACCGGTTTCTTAGTTCCAGTTCATTGATCGATAATTTCGTAGAATTGTGCAATATTTTTAAATAAAAATATATCTTTCGACACACCCGATTTAGTTTGTTACCAAATCAACGAAATGTCTTGTACGGTGATCGTTTATTATTATTAACATCACTTAATTGTTCATTAATTTATCTACGGTCCAAAATTATATGTTTGGTCGATTGTACGTTAGGAAGTTTACAAAATACATAATACATACAAATTTTGTAAAATTCGAATTATGTTTGGCCATGTTTATATCCAATTAATGCAAATTATATTATGGGCCGTAATTTATGACCGAGATTTAATAAAAATTATGAAATTGTTCAGCCGTCTGTTGAGCTGTCCATGCTAGCCAACTGTTGCCGCACACTGACTTGGAAAAAATGAATTTCGCAGTATGTGTATCAGTTTATAAGTACAGTCCTTAATTGTGATGATATACAGTAATTTGGTAATCTATTATTAAATACATTATAATCTGTTATGCAAGCTTCCTAATTTGCGGCACAGTTTGATTGCTACCGAAAGTAAACGCAATTTTTACCAAAACAAAGAAAATGATATATATTTCATTGGAACTTGCGTTTAAAAGCGGTAAGTGGGCTTCCGTCTGATTACAAAATTATTTGAACTTTTTTGGTACGCTGTCTGGAAATTAAAATTTACACAACTCGAAAGCGCTAGTTTGACTAATATAACCTACTTTTAATGTTTAGTGTTTTATGTGTTATGGGCAGGGATCGAAAGGGCGTCTGATTTTGTGATTCACATTTCCATCTCTGGGTAGGGGTGTCCATTTTTGACATGTATTACACAACTACTTTCAACTAGTCCGAAATTGAAAAATACGCTTAAAGTTTGAGGTTGATTGAAAAAATATATTTTTGAAAAGTTTTAGTAATAATTTTACATCAAGATTGTTTTCATACAGTCCTTACTCTCAAGACGGACGCACTCAATAAGGACGCTTCCTTCCAATACGGACGCTTTTTGTGGAAAAGTGTCCCCAAAACAGTCGAAAAATGGACCCTTTATGACAATTCACTCCAATACGGACGCTATTTTCGAGAATNAAAAACGTCCGTATTGGAAGTAAGGACTGTATTTATAAAAGCGAAACAAAAAATTGTGGAGAAGGTATGCCATAATGTATTGTACATTCTGACAAGATTGAGATAAATCTTTCATTTTCTCCAGGTCATCGCTCTTCAGTTTTAAAATTACTTATTGTTATATTTTCTAAGATTTACATCGACTTTGTCACCTAGACTTTGATGCATAGAATTTGTTGCATAGCGTACTTGACCCATTTACGGCGGTTACTCATGCTTAAATTCGCGAAAAAAGTTTCATCGGAAATGGGTTTCAACAAAAATGCGTGACATTGATATTTATGACTGGATTTCTATATTTTTAACCTTGAAACATAAAAGTGCGATTTTTAGTTATGTTGTGTGGCTCAACCAATGTTTTGTCTAGTAGTCAAAAGCTGTTTTGGCCAAGCGTGTTTTTTGGAGAAAATTACACCAGATAACCAGTCATCAAAAAGTGAAAATTTGTTTTGATAATACTGACATAAATACGAGCACATAGAATCTATGTCATAGATCAGCAAAAGTGAGATACTACTGCCAAATTCATGATAAATTCAAATTAAATAATTCCCGTTATCGGCCAAAAGTCAAGCTTAGGCCAAAATATACAACTCATAAAATGTGATAATGTGACGAAACTGGCATTCTGGCGGATTAACTAGTGAACACTCGATTTATCCCCATACGTTACTCTTATCTTATCTGGTAATACAAGTAAATGTAAGTTTTTGGTCCAAATTAAAAAAGGTCCTAAGCCTAGCATTTTATCTAATATATACTATTAGTATTTAAAATTGTTTTATCACAAATTTGTTTTTTTGTCACAAAAATAACAATTTCAAAATAATTAATTTTAAGTGCTAAAAGCCAGGATTTGCGCGTACTTACGTCAAAAAATAAAACTTCATTAGAGAGAAAAAAAAATAAGGGATGCCGAAAATCGAAAAAAAACTGGTAATGCCATTCGACTCAGAATCGAAAAGTAGGATATAGGGACCGAGGTCAGTTTTGCGCCAAGTTCAACGGATCACGTGATAAATGACTCATAAGGCCTCTATATANAATTACGAGAAAAAAGTAACTCGCGCGTTCTGCTACCACGAAAAGTAAAATCAGTTCGGAAGGGAGCCGAAACACATATACTATTAGTATTTAAAATTGTTTTATCACAAATTTGTTTTTTTGTCACAAAAATAACAATTTCAAAATCATTAATTTTAAGTGCTAAAAGCCAGGATTTACGCGTACTTACGTCAAAAAAATAAAACTTCATTATGATATAAAAAAAAATCATTATGATAGTTGCTTATGCTGCACACACACACTCATATGTAATCCGTAAACGGTCAATGTCAGGGATGTAAATGTCAATCACAGAATCACACTCACAATCACAATCCCTGATACGGATTATAAAATAAACTTTGTCCGCGATAATTATAAGGACCCCTGGTGTAAGCTTAATTGTCTACTTATAGTAAGCTAAATAATATAAGGTTGAAATATACGAATTTAAGAAAAAAAAGCTTGTACACGTAAAAGTTGATTTAACAAATTGTTATAGATTGATCAGTTCGACATTTCATGCGATCTCATTGATCATAGCCAAAACATATTTTGTGAAAATTACACGTTTAACTACATTCTTGTGAACACAGGTGCCAATTGCCTATTTCTATTATCACTGACTTTCGTGAAATGTTTCAAATCATTGCTTACTATTTTTATTACCAATTATTTCATTAACCCGTCCTGGACGGGCCGTCCACGTTTGACCTCGAAATGTCACATTTTTTTTTGAAAATCAAACAATCCAATTGGTTATGCGGTCGTCATAGAGTCAGTATGAACTGATAGCTTTTTCTCATTTTATTTTTCGAAAAACGGTCAAAATCTCTAATTCGAAAAATGAAATGGCTCGAATCAAACGTTATTTAGAATCACGATATGCAGGTGCATATTTTCAAACCAATTGGGCGTCATGGCCCATGACTCATGGGATGTCCGGAATCCCTTAATATAAAATATAAATTATAAGTTTTGTAACTAAGGGTCTTTGATATTGATTTTTTCGGATAAAAATTTTTAAGTTTGATTTTGAATGGCAAAATTTTTAGTTGAAAAACTTGATATTGATTGTTTCCGATAATAACTGAGCATAATTTATTGTGCGATAACAAAAAGTGTCACCGCGCGAATATCGCTTGTTGGGTTAAAACAGTACTCGGTCTAACCCGCGTCGAGGTCGGTGACTAACTGACGACCCACACCAGTACCATGGATTCATCCGTAATCATGAATTCATTTCATTTTCATTTCTCCGTTGACTGTTAGACAAAAAATAACTTCAAAGGTATTACGGCTTTGATTCAAAGCCTTTGAACCAGAGGTTGGAACTTTACTGTTAGTTTTCAATTAATTATTTAACCAAAAATCTATTACATACCTAGGTAATTTTTATTCGAACCTATTATGCATTAAAACAACGTACACATGGTTTTGTTTATTATTTGACAAATTGATGAAGATTTTATATAGGAAGTTTGTAGAACACACAAATGTAGCATCATATAAATCTTTGTTATAAAAGACTTATAAAATGAAAACTCATGGCAAGGGCCTTATTATTTTATGGTATCACCGGATGCAAAAAACGGCGGTCTATAAATCGAGTTATTTCGGGAAAAAAATGCTAAAACCAATTTACGTTCCATTTAATTGTAAAAAAAAAACTAAGAACATCCGTTTTGCGGAATATGTCTATGCGACAGCGGACCAGTATGTAACGTTATTAATTACCCTCAAAACATAATTACGCAGACATGCTCAGATGCCATGGTTCTGTATCGCCCCCTACTTGGAACTTGGATAAAAGATCGAAAACTACAAAATAATTTTTTACCCAAAAAATTAACGGCTCCTATTGATAAAGTTATAAGGTCACAAAAATAAATCACAAGAGAACTAATTGAGAGAAAAACGTCGAATGGGATTTTCGTTTCCAAATGCCAGAGCGAGACATAAATTGTAAATATATGAAGAGAAATAAAACAAGCTTTGCTAGAATTACTAGAATACCCAGTAATAATTTCACGAGGCCATTGAGCCTCAAAGTTTTAGGCTTGAGGGTAAACTAAGTTTACTAAACTTATAATATTAACTAAATAAAATAAATAAATAAAAATAAAAATCACAAAAAAAAAATAATATCCAATATTCGATTACGGTGAATTATCAAATTGATAATTATGCAAAATCTTAAGATCTTAACCTTCGAACACATATCATATTAAAACACTTCAATTATTTTATTCCGGCGTCGGTTATATGAACTAAATTATGTCTAGTTTGGATTTTTTTTTGTCGAAAAATACAGTTTTTATGGCATTTTTTATCAACAGCAAACATGTTATGTAAGATTTATTATTTTTCTCATGATATTTTTGCAAAATTGCTAACTTTATTTTGATTGTATTTTCTATGTGCTTAAATAAAATAAAATCATAACGAAACGTGTCTAAAATAAAAATTCATCAAAAATGCCGCACTATTTGTTCAAGGGTTAATGCAAAAATCTTAAGCGGAATTGTGGCGTTAGCTGTCATTAGTTATGGGCTCATAATGGGCATAAGTTTTTTGAATGCTTTTTGAATTCAGTTTTATTTAGGCTTTCATAAATACAACCCATGACACATTTTAAAATTTATTTTACGTAAATAATTAGCCGCAATGTTTTCGATTGTTTCATAACTTTTGTAACGTGTGCACTGCACACTGTGCAGCTNAATTCGACCTATGACGTCACGTGACGTCTGTAAGTGTTCCACAATGAAGGGACCTGTTTGGCCTTTTTGGCCTCTAAAATGCTCTCTAGCGCCAAAACGTGTCTCCTCTTTCAAATTTTTTATTTCACCAACGTAATCTACGCATCAAACTGCATCATATATGTGAGTTTCAGAGAATTCTATTTTTTTCCGTGCACAAAAGTCTGAAAAGTCTCAATGCAAAAATCTTAAGCGGAATTGTGGCGTTAGCTGTCATTAGTTATGGCCCATAACTTATGGGCTCATAACGGGCATAAGTTTTTTGAATGCTTTTTGAATTCAGTTTTATTTAGGTTTTCATAAATACAGCCCATGACACATTTTAAGATTTATTTTACGTAAATAATTAGCCGCAATGTTTTCGATTGTTTCATAACTTTTGTAACGTGTGCACTGCACACTGTGCAGCTTAGAAAATGCGCAGACTGCAAAGAGAAAATGTGCGACCACTCATTCAAACAGTACAATTTTATGAAAAAATTAATAATAGAACAATCACGAAATCCGACCGTTTTTTAATTTTTTAATTAATATTTTGGTGACCTTAGTAAGGTGAACAATGATCACCACGCGGCTTATAATAGCTGCCTTTTTCAAGGTTGCTATAGCCGTAGATACAATTCTGGAATCACAGTTAACCATACGTGAGAACCAGATTCAAAAAACAGATGAGGCACTCATATTTAAATTTTCAAAGTCGGGAACCGAAACCAGCACTAAAGAGGTGGCTGGATGGACCCGGGATACTGTACGTCTCATGACACATGACTTTGGCGATGTGGGCGACTGGGACAAAGTTGATGTTACGATGGCCGGGGACGGCTCGGTCGGATTTGATGTTTTTTCGTTCTGGAAAGGGACCGAGAAATTAGACTCAGTTAAGGCTGGTGGCTGCGACCAATTATATTTTGGTACAAAATCAGGCACGTGTTGAATAAATTTAGCCGAGAAATACACAGTAAACCATTATATACCCTGGTCATTTTAAACAAACATTCCGTCTACGTCCTGCATCGTCCTGCATCGTCTTGTCAAAATATTAACAGGCTAAGTTGTAGAGAAACTTAATTTATAATTGAAAAAATGTATATGAACAAGTGTGCATATTCTTGAGTAAAAAACCCATGTTTGAGCGAGCAAGTGTTGACAGCGCATGTCTAATAATTACAAGACTATTAAAAAAATTATCGACTGTCCCATGTGATTTCCGAAAAATGCATGTTTGGCGTAAAATTCCTAACAAAAACCTTTTCCCTAGAAGACCGCTATGCCGTTAAATTGTGCATATTTAGTCAGCGCACAGCAAATCATTTTACAACACTATGGAATCAGTTTCGTCATGCACGGCGGCTGCGAATCAAGAATATCAGTTTGGTGGCGGAAGTGTTGGCGTTGGTAATCAAGTTGTTCTAGATTTTGCCGTTCCTATGAATATTGATGATATGAATGAAGAGGGTATTCAAATATTTCACCCTGAAGGCGCCAGCAGGTCGTTCTTTATGTTTGAATTTTACATGGATAACACGAAGTAGGGTGGACCAGGTCGTTTTTGAAGGTCTTCAAAATCGAAGTACCGTTAAAACAAAAACAAAACTTGACGAGCTTATTTGTTTGTCACGAAAGTTATAGTTTTTTCGGAACATGAAGTTTTAAAATAACTGTCCTTTTTAAAATCTACAATTATTTAAAAAAATAATACATGCTAAATTGATTAGGTGGTTCACCCTATGAGAAGGTTTCGGGCCCCGTAACCACAAAAAGAGCAGGCTCTGATTTTCAAAAAGTAGGAGCCAGCAACCCCAATCGCATCTTACAAGGCACTCAAGATCTTCCTCCTTGGAATAACCTGAAAATATTATTTAAAGGCCATCCTAACGCCAGAAGTAACGCTTTAGGACTGAGTTTGAAATCATAATCTACATAATGTAATACATGTATTTTATCGTTATCAAGATCACTGAACGTACGATTTTGCGAAAAACGAAAAAAAAGATGTATAAAATTTGACACTGGAAAGGACCCTAAATAACGAAAAATTAATGGTTTTTGACGTAGTATCAAACACCGATTTCGGCCTTTAGGCCATTTCTTTAGGAAAAATTTCCCGAAAAAAAATCAGATTTTGATGAACTTATAAAATATTATGTACTACTATAAGTCCTGATAAATTTCGAACTTTAGCTAAGCCCTTGAAAGATGCATTCTTTATTACAAGGATTTAAAATTAGATATCGTACAAAAGTTAACAGCGGGCAAGGGTTGTAAGAGAAACTTGGTATGGTGGCAATGGCAAGTCTTAGAGCAAAAGAATACTTGTTATCACGAGACAGTTTCTACCCTACCATTCAATGAATTGAGTTTCAAAATTGATGACTTTGTTAGCATGAATCCTCCGTCAGTTAAGGTTTCCTGGCAGATGGCTCATGAGCCTCAGGAAGAAAATAAGCAAGATTTGAATATCAAGTTTTTAAATGGACATAAAGAAGTTGCATCAAAAATGTAAGTGCCAAATAGACGAAAAATGCCTAATGATGGTCGGTGGAGACGCATCCGAAAGGCTGTACCAAACTCTTCTATTTCATTTGAAGAATTTTTAGGCAAAATCCATTTGGACGTACCCCGATTTTTGCTTGAAGCTGTTATTACTCTCGAGCGTCATCTAGCGATAGTCAGCTAGATTAAGAAATCAATTATTTTATCTTGGTGTAGTACTTAAAACAAAAAAATGAAGTTGGATACAGCCATTCGATAACGCCCCTGGTCGGTGTGCTTAATAAGGGTCTTTTTTCAAAAATCGTTAACCAACCCTTAATACTCCCCCTGTGAGTAATAATGCAATTCTAACCCCCAATATTAAGTGTTCCTGGTGCCTCGCGAGGTTTATGGAACGACAAAGGTTTGACGGAGTATATGTTCCCTACTGTTCCCCCTTTCACCGCGGTCGAAGTTAGCGTGGCCGGTGGAAGTCTTGGTTTTGAACATCTTTGTATTTCTGATGGTGATCGAACTATGTACGTTGATCTTGTGGAGACGGTGGGTTGCTTAGAATTACCCCGAAGGGCTTGGCTTACCACTGAGACCGACAAGCCTTACTTATGCTTCGAAAATGACAGGAATGATGTTAGGGCCGGAGTTTGCAAGAAAATGATGGAAATGTGTTTCTATAAATGATCAAATAAAATTGTTAAAATGATCAATTATATAGTATGACAATTTATTATGATGAAGCAAAAACCATAAAGGTCCTGAATTTCAGGACTTAAAATTAGTTATCCGAAAAATATATCCGATTAAGCTCTCGTCAAAAATAACAGTCTGTAATAATTTTAAACAGAAACTTATTCAGAAAACATTGCAAACTCAAAATAGAATGGATATGATTACTGGAAAGCCATCGATGAGAGACGGCGAGTTTCATCTGCAAATACAACGTGACTGGACAAAACCCATCACACAAACTGGTAGCCTAAATTTCGATTTTCGGTATGGCTCCCATCGCGTCCACGAAAAGTTGATTTCGGCTAAGGACAATTTTTCCGACTTCCGACTTTTACCTACATACGAATTACAGACATATTTTATGTATCCAAAAACGAATAAGTGGAATCTTGTGAGATACTGGCTTCAAGACGCATCCACACCGTACCATTTTTCAGTGTTTAGAGGATTTTCATCAACGTTCAAATTAACTGTGAGAGATCTTGAAGACACACCAGTTAACTTTCCATTGGAGCTCGGCAACAATTTGGAGCAAAGAGAGCTTATTTGGCAAGCTAAAGAATTTGAAGGTAAGTTTTATTGCAATAATAAATCAGAAAGTTCGAAAAAAATTCAACATATTTTGTTTTTATTTACCATATTAGCCTTTTAAGGCCCTGATTTTCTTTTTACGGCCTCGTCTACCAGGTGGACCCTAGCCACGCTCACATTTTTAATGATTATTAAAATTTAATGATTATTAAAATGAATTATTAAAAAATTAATATGATTGCATCAAACACTTATATATTAATTTATATTGTATATACGTATTCAAAAAGAAGTTTAGGAAAGGACATCACAATTGAGATTCAATTAACTCCCGAGA
This sequence comes from Oikopleura albicans, assembly GCA_004367875.1. Lineage (NCBI taxonomy): Eukaryota > Metazoa > Chordata > Appendicularia > Copelata > Oikopleuridae > Oikopleura > Oikopleura albicans. The sequence goes on from SCLG01000036.1 coordinate 1,000,341, forward strand.
GCACAGCAGTCTCCGTGGATCCACTTGAATTTGATTTTTACAATGGCGATGATTGTGTTTTCACAAAAAACATTTTCGTAACGCAAAATGACCAAGAACTTCGACAAATACTCGTCCAAAATGTCCCAACATTCGACTCGGTTAAAATCAGAGGACAAACTGCGGATGCAATCAATCTTAGAGCGTTGCGAATAACAACTGATGCAACCAAAATTGATGTTGTTAACCAATCAGGGTGTAATAGTGTGTGGATAGTCAACAGCAAGTGGCCGGTATGTCTTAAAGATTTCTAAAATTTATCAGGATCAGTACTGTATAGACTGGCTTTAGTACTGTATAGTACTTTAGTACTGTATAGTATGGTCAGCTTAGAGTGAATTCGATCAATATGAGAAAAACACAAATTGCTGAATTCATAAGGCTCGACGCTGATTGACTAAGGCGATGATTAATTTCTATTACAGGCAGCGCGGGGAGTTGTTTGCGTGGGTAAAGGACGCTAGCCAATAAGAGGCTCCTATTCAAAAGCATGAGCCAATAGGCGCGCCTGTAATTTAGTCACAGGACGCTCCTACGGCTGTCTGTAACTTCTTATTACTGGGCAATTCACTCGCAATATATTATGAAATATTATTAATCTTAGAATATGATCGAATTCATTCTAAACAGACCTTATTGTGATTGAACCATAAATTCGACCAGATTAATAACATTCATCATGGTTTTGAAAACGCAACTCATAACTTTTAAAAATAAAAACCGTACGAAAAACGGTTCCAAAAAAAAATAAAATCATTAAGTCCACGAATACTCTTGTCCAATTCGATTGTTTTGAAAGCGCCAATTTCCGCCGGCGCTCGTACTCAACAATGGCGGCCCGTGATGATGAAATAAAAGATCAAACCAAAATTGACTTTCAACTGTCGCATCATCGACAAGCAACTTCAAACGACGATTTAAAAATTGAGTTTTTAAGCGACGACAATATAGTTTCAACAACAATATTGGACGGCAACTTTTTTAGTTCGCGAGAATACAAAAGCCACGCATTTGCATGGGATATTCCAGCTTGGGACAGTGTCAAGGTCACGGTTCAAAACGGTTGTTTGATAACGGCCGCGGCGGTCAGTAACAAAACTAAAAAGTTTTAACCTAAATACTATAATACTACTACAGTTAGGTAAGGTTAGTTTTCACAGTTTTCACAAGGAATTGTAAAAGTGTAAAAACCCACATTAAGGCTTGTTCTTAATTGTAAAATACGGTCATTATATTTGACCGTCATGTTATTCTTCAAAAAAAAAATCAATCAAAGTACTTTATCTAATCAACGTACCGATTTTTTTTTATCTAGAAATCGAACTTTTGTTTTGTCTTATTTCATCATTGGTAACTCTACGTTGATTTAAACTAACAGAAACGTAAATAAATTCAAATTTATATTTCATAATTATATTTTTTTTAATTTGATTTTAACTTTTTACAGTTCAAATCAACATACAAACGATTTGAACAGTAGAAAGATAAAATTGATTATTAGATATTTTCTGGTAGTTTTTAAAGATTACTTTTTATAGTTACAAATAGATTATTTGAACCTAGTCAAGGTAACTGNCGAACAAGTGGAATCTTGTGAGATACTGGCTTCAAGACGCATCCACACCGTACCATTTTTCAGTGTTTAGAGGATTTTCATCAACGTTCAAATTAACTGTGAGAGATCTTGAAGACACACCAGTTAACTTTCCATTGGAGCTCGGCAACAATTTGGAGCAAAGAGAGCTTATTTGGCAAGCTAAAGAATTTGAAGGTAAGCTTTTTTGCAATAATAAATCAGAAAGTTCGAAGAAAATCCAACATATTTTGTTTTTATTTCGATCAATATGAGAAAAAAAAAATTGCTGAATTAATAAGGCTCGACGCTGATTAACTAAGCCGATGATTAATTTCTATTACCAGGCAATTCACTCGCGATATTATATCAAATATTACGAATCTTCGAATATGATCGAATTCACTCTAAACAGACCTGATTGTACCTGATTGTATCATACCGGTAAATTCGACCAGATTCAAAATACTCATCATGGTTTTAAAAACGAAACTCATAACTTTTAGAAATAAAAACCTTAGGAAAAACGGTTCCCTAAATAATTAACAACTAAAATCATTAAGTCCACCAACACTCTTGTCCAATTCGAATTCTTTGAAAGCGCCAACTTCCGCCGGCGCTCGTACTCCACAATGGCGGCCCGTGATGATGAAATAAAAGATCAGACCAAAATTGACTTTCAACTGTCGCATCATCGACAAGCAACTTCAAACGACGATTTAAAAATTGAGTTTTTAAGCGACGACAATATAGTTTCAACAACAATATTGGACGGCAACTTTTTTAGTTCGCGAGAATACAAAAGCCACGCATTTGCATGGGATATTCAAGCTTGGGACAGTGTCAAGGTCACGGTTCAAAACGGTTGTTTGATAACGGCCGCGGCGGTCAGTAGCAAAACTAAAAAGTTTTAACCTAAATACTATAATACTACTACAGTTAGGTAAGGTTAGTTTTCACAGAACAAGGAATTGTAAAAGTGTATATAAAAACCCACATTAAGGCTTGTTCTTAATTGTAAAATACGGTCATTATATTTGACCGTCATGTTATTCTTCAAAAAATCAATCAAAGTACTTTATCTAATCAACGTACCGATTTTTTTTTATCTAGAAATCGAATTTTTGTTTTGTCTTATTTCACCATTGGTAACTCTTCGTTGATTTAAACTAACAGAAACTTAGATAAATTCAAATTTATATTTAATGATTATATTTTTTATAATTTGATTTTAATTTTGTACAGTTCAAATCAACATACAAACGATTTGAACAGTAGAAAGATAAAATTGATTATTAGATATTTTTTGATAGTTTTTAAAGATTACTTTTTATAGTTACAAATAGATTATTTGAACCTTGTCAAGGTAACTGCTATGGGCAATGACGCCATGCATTTCAATGTTTTCACTGTTTACACTTTCAAAGACGCCTGGGGGGTAAATAGCCAGGAAGTTAACTTTGTTGAGCTTGGTAAATGTAATAGTATTTGGTTTGACGGCGACTTTGACGAAGATAAAATTACTGCACCTTGTTACCATGAAACCGTCCGATCTGAGAGTATGCACAGCATAACCGACGGCGAAGATGCAGATAACTTTTTCCGCTGTGAAGTTGGTAAACTCAAATTGGAAACTCAAACCTCGGACTTTTTCTATTCTAGCAGCGCCGGCTCGATTGCAATTGACTTTTATAAGGACGAAAAGTTAACAGATACCGTTGAACTTAGTGAATTCTCGTGGCCACAAGCCAGGCATGCAAACGTTATTTGTGGGATAGATAAATTGTTCCTTTTGTATTCTAGAGGAGGGAACCAAGTTCCGGGGCACTTTTCAAAAAAGACGGTTTTTAGTGGTTACACCAGATGACAGTTTGTACCAGGAAAGTACCTCCGCACGCCCGCTTGCACGTCACGGCGAAAATTTCACCGGGTTAATGACTGGTACTAAGAAAACTGGTCGCCGGTCTCCACAGGTACAAAATTCGACTGGTACACTAAAGCGACTGGTACCCGATTCCAGTCGAATTTGGTACCAGTCGAATTTTGTACCAATGAAGACCGGCGACCAGTCGTGTGATACCCGTAAATTGCGCCAAAAGTCCAATTCCACGACAAAATGGGTTTAGACTCTGAATTGCAAAGTGATCAAGAATTGGCTCACCCCTGTATTTGTTTTTGACTTGTTAATTTTAGAAATCATGAATCATAATTTATGTTTGAAAAAATCAACATTTTTACATGTCTTATCAGTATTCAATAAAGATGTGGTTAACGAGGATTTGGAAACATTTTGGCTTATGCCCGAGGATCGTCTTTGGACGGGGGTTGTGATTCGGTATACCGGTTCAAAACCGGCATCATTCAAGACATTCCGGTTAACCGCTAGCAACGGTCAGACGTTTGATGTGGTTGATGAACTCGGTTGTGAAGCGACATTCCTAGCTGCCCAACCAACTGCAACATTTACATGTTCCGAGCAGCATTGGGATAATAGAAGATTCGAATTTGGTGCATTTGACGCGCCAGGTAGAGACAACTAATAGTAGGCTGATCGTAGACTTCTATGTATCGGAAACTTTTTTGACAAAAATATGTTCAGGCCAAATTGTAGAGCTCGGAAAGTTAGTAAAAAAATGTGGAAAAATGAAGTTCCGGAAATGTCTGTAGCGAGTTCTAGAATTTTTTTCAGGTGCCAAAAATGCCCAAAAAGGGCTAAAACGGAGGAAAATAAAGATTGTTTAAATAATTAATTCGGTGTAAAATCAGACGCTGCGTGGCGTGAGTAGTGTCGATTTTGAAAAAAAAAAATATAAAAATGACTAAATTGAGTCGTCAAAATGCCGTTTTTGGCCAAAACAGATTTTTGTCAAAAAATTTCTGATACATAGAAGTCTACAATCAACCTAATGCCAAAAAATATAAATTACAATAATTTGTTAAGATAACTAGTTAGAGGCGTGTTTGACGACTCTGTTTGGTCAGGTTAAACATAATTTATATTACGTAAACAAACTTGTCCAAAAATAAGATTTGTGCCTTTAGTTTGAATTACATTTTTGATTTTATCTGTTAGTAGAATTTAACATAAACACATAAACAAAAAAACTCCTTGTTTAGATATTGCGCTGACCGAACTTTCTACACAAAGTTATATTCATGCAGAATCCGCTACTGACGCCTCGATTATAATACGATTTTACAAGGATGGTTGTTATGTCCACCAGGAAGTGTAAGTTCAAAATGTTTTACCAATTTACCGATTTTTTGTATAAATAGCTTACAGAAATGAGAGGACGAAACTAACGCACTGATTGGTTGCCCTTATCGAACAATTTAGTCGCAATGTTTTTTTTTGTCAAAATCATTAATTTCATTTTGTACGCCTTTATCTGTTTTTCAGATTACCTCCGGGGCAATTTCAAGAGCGAACCCAAGAAAAGAAATCTTTCGAATTTCCATTTACCCCCGAGTGGGACCATTTTTGGCTGCGGGTTGCGACTGACGGAAACGCGGAAGATGAAGCCGCATTTGAAATCTTCAATTTGGTTCAAAACGGCAAAATGCTCGACGTCATCGCTCAGACCAATGATAAACACGATGGCGACTGTGGGACACATTTTTGGCTTGATTTTGGGGATGCAAATGAAAGTATTGACGATGCATGTTACACGAACGAACGGTTTAATGTCAACCTTTATAATGGCCGAAACTTACCCGATGCCCGAAAAGATGAAACCGTTTGGGAGGCACGAGTCACCGAAAACGACTCTCCGGGTGGAAAAGCCACTTTTGAATTTTTCCAGGGCGGACGGCGCGTCTTCTCAAAATCGTACGTACTAATTGTATACAGATAATCAAAATCGATAATTTTTAACAATAAATTTCCCAATACCGATTGTAACCATTGAAAAATCGTCAT